>CAUYRH010070069.1:0-18975 GCA_963574655.1 Perodicticus potto
CTTCTCACTCCTCTTCAAAAAATGTATTATGGTTAATTAATGTTTTCTCCTCTTACTTTTAGAATTGATTATTTTAATTCACTGTACACTGGTCTTCTTGGTATCTAATGGTGTGAGAACCTAGATGATCTAAGATCTTTCTACTATTGTCCGTGAGGAGAGCTTTTTGTGAGAGCCTTCCTTGCTTTAAATGCACTATGTTATACCTAAAGATAATCCATAATATTCACTAAATATTTTAATGTTTTGGAAATAGTGACTTCACTAATACAATTCAAGACTTCTTATGACAGGAGCCCAGTTGATTGAATACTGACAATTAGTAACAAAGAACAGCATGAGATTGGGTATGAAGTGACATGGGTGCTAATACTAGGCCTTCTTCTAACTAATGCTGAGACTTTGAAACAGTTTCTTGACCTCTCTGGGCTTCAATCGCTCCATCTATACATTGATAGAATGGATTAATGATAGATAACAAACTGGCAGAAAGTGGACCTAATTAAGCCTATGGGTACATTTTATTTAACGTAGGTAACCACAGCATTTGTCGTTGATGATCACTTCCTTATGAAAATTCTTTCCTTAACTTCTAAGTACCACTCTCACTTTTCCTTTGCTTCACAGTCTCCTGTGTTTAGAAAGTGACCCAAGACTTGCCCTTGGATCTCTTATCTATTTACTTATTATATTTTCCACTCATCCTCTTGGTGATTTCATCTAATATTGCAGTCTTAAAATCATATATTCTTTTGCAATGCCTATATATAAGCATATCTTTAGCCTTGACAGTGTCCCTGAATTCCACAACCAATTCCTCACATGATGCCTTCACTGTTATGTATAATGTATTAATATGCCCAAATTTGCATTCTCAATCCCCACCCTTCCCCACTCTAACTAGCTTGTCCTCCTGTCTCCCTCACACTTATTAAAGGAAACTCTATATTTCCATTGTTAGGACAAACACTTTATAGTCATCATTGATCCTTTCTCTTCTCTCACACCCCACAGCTAGTGATTAGTGAATCTGATTTTTAAAAAAAATAGCACCCAAATAGTAGTATTTTAATTTTTATTATAATTTATTTTTCTACTGGGCTCAAATAATTTTGAAAACATTTTTAATTTTTAGATTGAGAAAAAAATTAACATTTTTCTTCTGTAAACGATTATAAATCTTATTGGATCTAAGGTAAAAATACATCCACAGTGTATCAATCAGTCCCAAGCCCTACAATGAAGAATAATCCCTGAGAGTAGAAATCTAATACAGAAAAACAGGACACTGGGTACAAAGGAAAGAGATGATTAGTGTAGCAGGGGAAAGAACCAGAAGATTATAGAAAGCATATGGTGTTTTCTTAAATACTTTGTAAAAATCAAAAAACTTTATAGGCATGAACCAAGTAAATCTACTTTAACCCACCACACAGAAAATGGATTTCCCATAAAAACAAATAATGAATTATCATGAGAGGGCATTATATAAATGTACTATTAAAAATAGCATAAGGAATGGAATAATATCACTAAATGTAAAATATTTATAGAAAGACACATCCACAAAACAAATGAAATTTGTGACCTAATATTTCAAAACAAGTATTTATTTTATTAATTGTAAAGGAATTAACAAAATAATAGAGGGTATATAAGAATAATGTAAATTGGATTAGATAAACTCAAGATAATGTGATTATACCCCCCAAATAATGATAAATTAATGTCATTTCAGAAATAAAGATAAAATTCAAAGATTATAAAAGCAAATAAACATGCCATATGATGCATTTTAAAATTAATAAAATGTGAAAACAATCAACTTTAGAAAGAAGTGAAGAAAAATATAACAAAGATTCAGAAGAATGTTCAGCTATTTTGTTTTGAGAATTCCTGGGACCATAAGGCAAGCTCTTTGCACTTATCCACAAAGTAGATTGGGTAGAAATCCCTTCCAGGTTCAGCTGCTGTTTTTAAATATACCCTGCCTATTTTCAATTAATTTTAGGATTTGCCTAATCTTAGGTGTTAAGAACTGTTTTTTAGCAAAGGAATCCTTGCTTTTTTCTGTTTCTTCTTGATTTGATTTACAATTCATATTTCTTTTCTGGAGTTTCAGTCACTATTTCCAAAACAGTTTTCTATTGTCTTTTTAAAATTTTTTTTCGATTTTTTTCTATTGTCTATTTTGCTATTGACAATACCGATACAACAGGATTCCAATGGAAAAAAATTCAAGCAATTCAAAAGAATAAATTATAAAAGAATGCAACAAAGCTTCTGTGAATCCAAATACTTTAATGCTGTATTAAGGAAATCAGTACTGAACTTTCTCCCTTAAATATTCATGTTTCAAGAAGCTCTTCCTGAAACAGCCTGGATGAAAGTACTCAATGCTAAACAGAATCTGAATTGTAGACTTTTGTTAGATTCCCCCTTCTTCTTCATATCCTTTCCTTCTCCTGTATCTTTTTTTTTCCAATTTAACCTCCACCTCAGTTTACCGTTCTTCTCAAGTGGGAAGACATGTTGTAAGGTTTCAATTTGTAAATGCTGAGTCAAGACATACAGATGGAGCCCTCCTCCATTTTCACCATTTACTTAGCAGCATCTCTTTTGCAAACTACTTAATCTCTCTATGCCCAGATCGACTTTTCTGTAAAACAGAGTTGTTGTAGGGAGAAAATGAGATAATACATGAAAATTACCTCGTATATATTAGACTTTGTGTTATTATTATTAATAGTAATAGTATTGTGGGTGTGTTGAAAGAAAAAAGAGACTGTATTTAGATTTTTAAATTCAATGAACACTTTTCAGTGCTCCTGTTACTCAACCTTTCAGTAAAATTTGACAGTTTTACTTTGGAAATGCGTATTATCTATGACTCCTTTATCATTTTCTTTATTCTTCTCTGGATTTTTATTTTCTCCTTTTTGCCGTTCTCCATTCTGGGATCATCTTTAACTTTCTAATACTTACATATTAGAGTTCCTTGCCACTCTGTTCTCGACTCTTCCTAGGTAATCTCACCTAGGACTTGCATTCTTGAAAAAATGCCTTACAAAATTTTTTCTGGAAAAGGCATCTCTGAGTTGAATATTTATATTTAAAATGCTTATTATACATTTGTATTTGGTTATGTAACAGAGACCTTAACCTAAATATGTCTAATATTAAACCAATTTTCTCACCAAATGTAGTCTTTGCAAATATGAATGTCCAGCTACTTAAGGCAGAAACCTCAACGGAATCCTTAATCCATCCCGCTCTCTCCCTAACCCCACAGATTATCCATCACAGTGTCCTGTCTAGTCGACCTCACCAATAGCTAGAATTTGACTGCATCTCCTCAATTCTACTGCTGCCACTGGTATTTCTCACTTGAATATTTTCAGTAAACTCCTACTTGGTCGTTGTTTAGCCATAATTATCCCTTCTTTATAATCTAGTCTCACCAAACTTACACCGTTTATTTCATTGCATTTTGTACCAAATCCACAATACTCATATTTGCTTACTACTCTTTGCATCATTTGAGCCTTCTTTGCATCTTTAGACTCTTTTCTTGCTCTTTTTCCCCCATTGTCTCTAGACTCCTTAAATTCCTTAGATGTTCATTGCTTCTTTCTGACTTCTTCACTTTTGCACATGAGTTTTCCTCTGCCTGGAATGTATTATTTACCCTCACCACCATCTCTGTTTGCTTAGATATTCATTTGATAGTTTTTAGTTAAATGCCAATTTTTTAAGGAATGCCCCTTTTTTGACCTCTCAGAGTAGGTTAGCTCTCTCTACTATGAACTCACATAAAACCTTAAATTAAATTTTAATTATCATCTTCACCATGGAAATACTTTGCTTGTATAAGTATTTGTTTAGTGATTCTGTAGCTTGACAAGTAGCAGTTAAGGAATCATAGTTATTATCATTAATATATTCCATCATGAATAGTTCCAATTGAGGGTCATGGGAAGCTATTAGTAGAGCTTGATTTGGGAGAGCAGATGAAAATATCATGGATAAGGAGGGCTGTAGGCATGCTGAAACAAGGGAAAAATTATAACTTCAGCCTTTGTCCAATCATACAGATCATTACTAATTTGACTCTGTCTATGGGTATCTATAAAAAGTATTTAATAGGTAAACTAGAAGTAGTCAGTTCAAACTTTGTTATTATCTGCAAAAGGAAAATATTCGTTTTCTTCTCTGCAAAGTCTTACTGTGTGATGTTTAAAAATAGCTGTGATCAAAATAATGACACCATTCCTGCATTTATCGTGTTTTGTATCAGAGTAGTGATTATTTCATGAATGTAAATTTGAACATCTTCAATAATACTAACAAATAAAATCCAATAACCTACAGAAATAATTATATAGCATGACCTTTGCCAAGTGCATTTTTCTAGGTTTGCAAGTCTGGGGATATTCAACAATTAAATAATGTAATCTACATATTAACAAGCAAAAGAAGAAATGCTATAATCATATCGGTTTATACAGAAAATAATAGCGTTTGTAGAAAACTCAGAACACATCCTTGATTGACTCTTATCAAGTTAGGAATAGACAGCATTTATGTCAGCTTGATAAAAAGCATCTACAAAAAACCCTACACCTAACATCATACTTAATGGCAACTTCGTGGCTTAAATAAAACATATTTATTATTTCACTGTTTTCACTTGATCACAAAATTGTGCACAGCGCAGCTGGGTCCTCTGACTCACAAAGCTGAAATCAAGATGTCAGCTGAAGTTGCAGTCTTTCTTATCGCAGGCTCAACTGAGAAAGGATCCACCTCTAAGCTCATTTGGTTCTTGGTGGAATTCAATTTTCAATTTTCTATGGAAGGAAATTTCAATAGATGGAAACAAGCCCTTCCATATTATCTAGAAATATCTCCCTTACTTAAAAATCAATTGATATGGACTTTAGGAACATCTACAAAATATCCTAATACCAAAACCTAGATTAGTATAGGAATAAGTGGAGACTTGGGATTCCTAAAGAGTTACAGTCTTCTTCTCCATTAAGCACTAAACTAGTAAAATTTAACATGCAAAAATCAATTATTGTATTATATGCTAACAATAAACAGTTGGAATTGTGAAATTTAAAAACTGTATTACTTTCAATAAGCACCATAAATTAAAATACTTAGACATAAATCTAATACAATATGCAGAGAAGTAAGAGGCACAAAACTATAAAACATTGAAATAAAAATGAAAGAATATCTAACTTATTAGAGAGATATTCTGTGTTTATACATTGGAAGACTCAATGTAGCTTCCCTTCCTATTTTCCTTTTTTGTCCTTAAAGAAAACCTTTAGTTTTTACCACCTCTCACAACAGTTCTCAGTAAGTTCATCAAAGACCAAAAGATACTATAATCCCATTGATAAATAACACATTTTAGGAGCTGGGATATTTTGATGGCATTATTATTCTATGGATCCAAGTTTATGCCCGATGTTATTTACTTGGTTAAAGAGTAGATTACTATAAAGATTGGTTTACCTCTTGAAATTAAATTTAACTGATGGCATGACAATTTTCAAATAAATTATCAAAATTGTCTGTGTACAATCTGTAGATAATCTAACTGAGTACTGTTGAATATTCTAGGCCATGTTTTGTCTGATTGCTCATTCTGCGTGTGTCAGTATAGCTCATCCTTACCAATTCCCAGTATAATTTCTGGCTCATACACAACAATTAAAGATCCAGTGTAGTGATCCATAATCAGTAAGTTCAGAAAAAACTCCTGACCTAAGATTGGCTATATAAATGCATGATCAGGGAAAGGGACAGGTAATTTAATGTAGTGAAATTTGGCATGTGCATCTTTATTCCCAGTGAAAGATCAAGTGACCCCTCTTAATCCTCACATGGAGTTGTTCTGCACTAAATGGTATGATTTATGAAACTGCAACATCACAGCTTCATTCTTCAACTTATACGAAATGAACATTTGTCATAGCTTTTTATCATATAACTAAGCTTGTTCCCATTATTCTTTATTCTCATTATATAGCATTGGCAATCACTTGTTAACAATAGCATAGGTTGAAGCATAATGCAAATTACATTAGAAAAGGTTGTTTTTGTCATAATCCATTCACTAGTATGCCAAGAGGGAGAATTCGTTCTGCTAAAGACAAATATAATATATAAAGCTAGTTATATTTTATGTTAAAAGTGTATTTTATGCCACATGATTTAAATCAGTGTGTTCTAACCTGCAAGACCTAACCTTCATTTTTGTTTTCTTTTTTTAAGAAATAATATCCCAGAAGCTAAAGGTTTTATTTGTTAGTTTTTCTAACGCACATTCGTTCAAAGAAAACAACAATTATATCATACAGTATTTGTCAACATGTCAATTAAAATAATCTTACATACCTCCAATAATAAGTTAATTATTACAACTTAGAAAAACAGGTAATGAAAACATTGTCAAGTGTAAATATATCTCCTTCTCTGTCTCTTTCTCAATCTCTCTCTCTTTCTCTCTGCCTCTTTCTCACAAACACGCACACACGCAAGCACTCCCTATGGCCATACTCACCTTCTGATAGTTTCGTGCACACCCATATACACATACAGACACACAACTTTGCACAAATGCAGCATACCTTCACTTGATAATTTCATTTTTCTTTTTGTATTTTACTTTGGGTTTTATGTAGGAATTCAGAATTAAGGTAACTACCTTGAGTTTAATGTGGTAAAAATAAATATGATACTATTGACATTAAAGGGCTTGATTTATAAAACAGTTGCTTTTAAAACAGCATTTAACAAATGAAAATTAACATCCATGTTGCGATTACAATTGCTAATTTGCAATTTGCTAAAGAATTGGTACTTTTTGCCAGCAGGTGTTAATTTGTAACTAAAATGAAAATTCATGAGATCTTTGAGCTAGCTAGAGTCAGTGTCTTTTTCTTTTTGATGTTGAGCATTATATTTAATTTCTGGATATTCGGGGGTACATTTGTATTGTTTACATATTTTGTTTTTGCACAAGTTGATTCAAGGCTAAAAGGGTGCCCACCACCCAGACAGTGTGCACAGTACAGGGGTGAATAGGGGATGGGTAAATTCACATCTAGAGTCAATGTCTTGTATTTTTTTTCAGAAATCTTTCCATGGGATGAATTTTTATAAAATTATGATATTTGTGGGTTTGGAGAATAACTTTCTGTTTCTATAATTTCTGAACTGGAGTTTGCAATTTCTTTACCGTAGAGTCATTGTGATGATATTTGGGTCAGAGAGAAACATTAATTTAATCTTTAAGGACAAACCAGGGCCTTATCTCTAACAGTTAATGATTTCAGTGGTGGTGGCAGTTTACTATAATAATATATTTACTGGGAATATGTCATAGACTTAAAAGATTATTTAATATCAAATGAAAGTACAGTCAATTGGAAGGTGGACAAAAAGAGGTTCAAAGTCGTTTGAATCAGAACAAGAACCAGAATAAGGACTAGGATAAATTATAGGGCTTGGGATTAACAATCTCATGAATCAAGTGGTCTTGGCTTGGTCAGTGACTGTCAATGCCCCTTAGTTTTCACAGTAGCCATAAGGTTCTTTAACTACTTGGTGGCTCACTAAATAGTTGTTGAGTGAAGGAATTAGAGAAAAAGTTATTTGATCCATGGTATAGTGGTATATGCCTAGGGAGCTGATATATAAAGGTTTTCCATAAAGGATAAAATAAAGTTCTCTTAGATTAGGCTTAAGTGGTTGGCACATCTGCTTAGAACATTAAAAATTAAAAATAGATCTTTAAAGTATGATGGTGGTACTTTGATAGGGACTGCATTAAATTTGTAAATTGCTTTGGGTAATATGGACATTTTAACAATGTTTATTCTTCCTAGCCATGAGCATGATATGTTTTTCCATTTGTTACATCTTCAGCTATTTCTTTTCTTAGAGTTTCATAGTTCTCTTTATAGAGATCTTTCACTTCCTTTGTTAGGTAAATTCTCAAATACTTCATCTTCTTTGGCACAATTGTAAAGGGAATAGAGTCCTTGACTGTTTTTTAGGCTTGACTATTATTGGTATATATAGAAGCTACTGATTTGTGAGTATTGATATTGTATCCTGAGATGCTGCTGTATTCTTTGATCACTTCTAAGAGTTTTGTGGTTGAGTCCCTGGGGTTTTCCAGTTATAAAATCATATCATCTGCAAAGAGTGAAAGTTTGATCTCCTCTGACCCTATTTGGATACCCTTGATAGCCTTCTCTTGCCTGATTGCAATGGCTAAGACTTCCATTACAATGTTAAAAAGCAGTGGAGACAAGGGGCAACCTTGCCTGGTTCCTGATCTGAGTGGAAATGTTTTCAACTGTACTCCATTCATTATGATATTGGCTGTGGGTTTGCTGTCAATGGTCTCTATCAGTTAAGAAAAGTCCCTTCTATACCTATTTTCTTAAGTGTTCTGATCATGAAAGTTTGTTTATGTGATGAATTATATTGGTAGATTTACGTATATGGAACCTTGAGACCCTGGGACCCCGTCATACTTTAAAGATCTGGAAAAAATAGTACTTCGTTTCATATGGAACCAGAAAAAAACTTCAAATAACCAAGACATTACTCACAAATACAAACAAATCAGGAGGAATCACATTACCAGACCTCACTATACTATAAATCTGTAGTGATCAAAACAGCATGGTATTGGCACAAAAATAGAGAGGTAGATGTATGGAACAGAATTGGGAACCAAGAGATGAACCCAGACACTTATTGTCATTTGATCTTTGATAAGCCTATCAAAAATATAAATTGGGGGAAAGATTGCCTATTTAACAAATGGTGCTGGGAGAATTGGGTGGCGACTTGTAGAAGACTGAAACTGGACCCACATTTTTCACCATTAGCAAAAATTGATTCTCACTAGATAAAAGATTTAAACTTAAGACATGAAACTATAAAGATTCTTGGAGCGAGTGCAAGAGAAACACTTAAAGAAATTTAATTAAAAAAAATAAAATAATAAGATAAAAATAGCTTAGTTCTTAGTTCTGAAAACTGCCACATGAAAGTTCCAAGCCGTGAGTGCACAACACACAAAAAGGAATGAGTGAGGAAAAAATGGGGTGGGTACCTCAGAGATCTTTTGCCCAAATCCAACAGTGCCTGCTCACAGACTGAAAACTTTTGAGGGGTTGTTTATAAGGTGCTGGATTGAGTGTTTTGGCAGTGTCTTAATTTTCATGTATGCTGTATGTGGTACCCAACTCCGGAAAGTGGCAATCGTATGTTATGATGTATGATTGAAACCTTCGGGAGTGGTGTAACGCATGACATATACGACGTACAAATATACACCCTGGCACCACAGGAGCACTGAATGTCTTTAGACGCATGCTTTTCCTAGAGCAGAGATATTCTCCCTTGCATCCTCCTCTGTGCTGGGCTAGCTCAGGGAATTTCTAGCTGAATTCCCAAGACAAGACTTAGGAAACTAAAGGTATTGTACAAAAGCTTTTCATTCGGATTCATATTTCTCTTTTCAGAGTTTCCTGAAGAAAGTGGGAAACAGCCTTTCAGTAGAGGCATGGTGTTCCTTTAAGCCCGCAGAACATTTTTCCTTTTTGTAAAACCTATACCCTATCCTAAACTCCAAACAGGATAAAATGTTCTCTCATATTATTTCCCTTCACCATGTTCAAGGCTTTACCCTTTAGGTTAGGCCTTCCCAAACACCCTCTTGAATCGCAGACTCCTATCCTACCCTGCTAAATCCCAAATGTCTGACTCACAAGTGCTGAAGGTCCTTTATTCGTTTATTTTAATTGGCCTGGAAGATACTTGTTCTTTAGGCAGAGGGCGGGGGAGAGAGGACATTTTCTCTAATTCTGCAGGTTGTCCCTTTGCCCATTGTTTCCTGCTTTTTACTTTGATATAATTCTGCTGTTGGGCAAATAACACAGTGCCATGGACTTTCCCCTATGCTTTCTTTTAGGAGTTTCATAGTTTTGAGTTTAACATTTAAGTCATTAATCCTCTTGGCATCTTTGTCAAAATCAGTTGGCTATAGATGTGTCTATATATTTCTGAGCTCTCTCTTCTGTTTCACTAGTCTATGTATGTGTTTTTATGCCAGTATTTTGCTATTCTGGTTGCTATACTTTTATAGTAGATTTTAAGGTCAAGTAGTGTGATGCCCCTAGCCATATACATTTGGTTCAAAATTGGTTAGGCTACCTAGGATCATTTGCATTTCCATATAAATTTTGTTTTTTTTCTGTTTCTGTGAAAAATGTCATTGGTATTGTGATGGAGATTGCATTGAAACTAAATTGATTTAGGCAATATGGATATTTTAACATTTATTCTTTTAATTCCTGAACAGAAGATATCGTTCCATTTCTTTATTTCTTAATTTCTTTCATCAGTTTTTCATGATCTCATTCATATGTGGAATCTAAAAACAATGATCTCACAGAAGTAGAAAGTAGAATGGGGGTTGCTGCAGGCTGGGGTGGTTGTGGTAGTAGGGCAGATAAGGAGATTTGTTAGTCAAAGAAAATATAATAACAGATAGCTACAAGAAATAAGTTCAAGAGCTCTCTTGTACAGCGTGGTGAGTATAGTCAATGGTGATATTGTGTATTCTTGAAAAATCTAAAGCTAGTGGATGGGTTTTCACTGCACAGGTGATAATTTGTTCATTAGTTAGACTGTTTTCTGTGTTTTTTCATGAGACATTCTAATACGTATTGTTTTGCTCAATTTCCATCTCCCTCATATGCATCTTTCCCATTCACTTGTCTTGTGTAGAGGGTGATTTGTCTGTGGAGAAATTTTTCCATTGTTATTGAGTTGTTTGATTTACTATTATTGACTTTAAGGGTTTTTATTATATTTGGAATTTAACTCTTGATAAAAATATTATTTACATGCATTTTCCATAGTCTGTCTCTTTTCTCTAAATTCTTTTCTGCATCGTCCAGTACAGAACAAAGGTTATTTTTTATTTTGATCTAGTGTAATTTGTAACTTTTTTCATCTTAGGGTTATGCTTTTAATTTCATACCTAGAATCTTTACAAATCTTGGTTTACAGATTTTCTTTCAGCACTTTTCTTATGTCATCCCATTGTTCACTGGCCTCCACAGATTCTCATGAAATTTGCTGCTAATTTTATTGAGGATTCCTTTTATGCAATGAATTGCTTTTCTTTTGTAGCTTTCAAAATTTTCTCGCTGTGCGTGCGTGCGTGTGTGTGTGTGTATGTATGTGTGCATGTTCATAGCAGGGACAGAGTATCTCAATCTGTTGCCTGGGCTAGAGTGCTGTGGCATCATCATAATTCACTGCAACCTCCAGTGCCTAGACTCCAGTGATTCTCCCACATTAACCTTCTGAGTAGCTGGTTCTATAGGCTCATGCCACCATGCCTGGCTAATCTTTTAAATTTTTTTTAGTAGTTATGGAGTCTCAGTATGATGCTTAGACTGGTCTTGAAGTCTGGGCTTTTCAGGTGATTCTCAGCCTTCTAAAAGCCTAGAATTACAGTCATGGTCTCAAAATACTTTTATGATCCCTAGCAGATTGAATATCATCTATATGTCTGGATTTCTTTGTGTTTATTCTTCTTTGAATTTGTTGTAAATTTTTGATGTGTAGATTAGTGATTTACATATTATTTAGAAAATTTTCAACCATTACTTCTTTGAAGATCTTTCACAGCTTCTTTTCTTTTCTTTCTTTCTTTCTTTTTTTTTTTTTTTGTGTGTGTGTGTGTGTGTGTGTGAGAGAGAGTCTCATTTTGTCGCTCTGGGTAGAGTGCTGTGGTGTCACAGCTCACAGTAACCTCAAACTCTTGGGCTTAAGCGATTCTCTTGCCTCAGCCTCCCAAGTAGCGGGGACTACAGGCACCCACCACAACTCCCGGCTATCTTTTGCTGTAGTTGTCACTGTTGTTTGGCAGGCCTGGGGTTGAGTTCGAACCCGCCAGCTCCGGTGTAGGTGGCTGGTGCCCTAGCCACTGAAGTACAGGTGCCAAGCCTCCTTTTTTCTGTTCCTCAGTACCTCCATTGTACATATTTTGTCATACCTTCTGCACTCTCATTCATTTTACTCTCTGTTCTTTATGAAGTATTATCACCATCAGTCTGTTTTCTGTTACTCATTTTCTCTTCTGCTGGTTGAAATCTCCTGTTTAAGCTCCAGCATATGCCATTTAATATTTTTGCCCCCTTTTATGATATATCTGTTTGATGACACATTGTCATTGTAACTTCCATACTTGTCAAATAATTGTTTATTTCTTTGAAAATATTTATAATACTTTATTTGAAATCTTTATATGTTAATATGATATCTGAGCCTTTACACAGGAAATTTCCAATTTCTGTTACCTGCTTTTCTCCTGCGAAAAGGAAAGGACACCGTTTATTTTTTTCTTTACATGTGTTGGAATCTTTATCAAAATCTGGACTATTTGGATGATTTATTGTACCAACTGTGGATAATGATTCCCTCTCCCAGAGATTTGTGTTAGTGTTGTATATTGTTTATTGAATTGGCAATAATATGTTAATAAAGATTTGTTTTCACCATGAAGCCTCTTCTGTTGGTCCTAGTAGGACATATCCTTCAGCAAGCCCAGCGTCATTCTGAGAAGACAACAGTTTTAGTAAGATTCCATTTGACTGTTTCTATTCCGGATCTCTTTGTCAAACTATCTGACTCTGGGTATGTGATACTCAAACTTTAAGCTCCCAAATTCTAGACAAATACACACACACACACACACACATATGTATGTATGTATTTTTTTTCAGATTACCATGGACAAAAATTGCTACAGAATTTGATTAAACTAACTTTCCCTTGTTCTCTCTGCTTTAGCTTCTTGCTCTCTGGCAGCTACTGCCTCATTTTATTTCCTAGCCACTGAAATTTATGTGGTTTTTAAGAATGCATTAGGCTTGAACTCCCCCACACTCTATTACAAAACTTATATTGTTTAGGGGGAGCTTTAATGTTCCACGTTTGTCAGGCCAGGCTTTCATACTGGGAAAAATTTTCTAACGACTTACCTGGAGTTGACATTAAGGACAGTGGCTTGGACTCTTGCAATGACACTTCTGCTTTGTGAGCATCGTGCTTATCAGTGACAGTAGATCATATTCTTGTCAGATGCTGCATCCGGAGTAGAAATTTATATTATACTAATGGGCTAGACATTAGAACAGCACCCCTGACCTCTTGCCATATGCACATGACATTTAGTCTCTGAACTATTATGGTAGGTGTGTAGGGTGGGTGAGAAATGCCAGAGGCTTACAACTTCCATGAACTGCAGCATTTATTTGGGTCCTAGGGAAAGAAGAAATTCCTTTCAAAGGCCATAGTCACTTAAAATCCTAAATCCTCACTTTCTGATATCAATTCATCCTATTTTTGTACCTATATTTTCATGTCCCAAATTCATTTTTTCTCAGGAGATCCATACACCATGTCACACATTTTGGAATGAACAAATACAGTAGCATGTTCTAAACAATTTTTTTTTTTTTCAGGAAAAGGTGCTGAAAGCCCAGGAACTTAAGGAGTATGAGAGCATCTTTAGGTACCAGGCATCAGTGCTGGTGAATAAAATGGGCTTTTTACATCCCAAGGTCTAAGAAAATAAGAGATTTCTGCTTTCTCTATCCCATCACCCGCTGATAATTCTCTTATTCTTTACTTTTGTTAGAATGCATGTTTTTCATGCTTATCCTTTGTCTCAGAAGTTAAGTTACATAATTCACTTGGAGGGATTCATATCTTCAGGTGACAAGCATGAGATTGGCGAGAGGAAGGATGTTTATTGCTTAATGAATGGATCTGGGGAATGCAAACTTCTTGTTAATGTGTTATATATAACAATGGGAAAAGGAGCAGGATAAGGCATGCATGGGTATTTCTTCTGTGAATAAAAGAACAAGAAAAGAAAAAAAAAAAAAAAAAACACTTTACTGCTTCTCACCTCTGAAAACTATCATGTAAAATCTCCAACATGTGATTAGAGAGCACTAAGGGAAGTATTTTAAAAACACAAGAGGCTTGGCACTACAGAAGGCCTTTGACAAATGCCAAGGTCTGCTCACAGCTTGAAAATATTGAACGGTTGTTTCGAAGGTGAATGAGTGGGTGTTTAGGTAGGGCCGCCATCGTCACAGACGCTGTGTGTAGTACTCTACTGCAGAGGGTGGCAATCATATATAATAAAAAAATGATTGACGCCTCTGTGAGTCGAGTAACATATGACACATGCGACATTCATGATGACACCGTGCGTGTGTTGAGAGCATGTAGTTGTATGCAGAGGGATGCTTTCTCTTCAGCGCAGGCACTCATCCCTCCCAACCCATTCACCTCTGCGCTGAGCTCCGTAGGAAACCTCTCTTGGGTGCCTGATCAGAGGCAAGACCCAGGAGCACAGAGTCCTGGAAAAAGGCCTCCCATTTCATTCTTCTAAGTTTCATATGTGTTTTTCTAAAGCTGCCTGACTAAAATGGGAACAATGTTGCTATGTCATCACGTGGTTCCTTTGGGCCTTGAGTATTTGATTCCTTTTATGGAAACTATTTCCTGCTCCCACATCCAAATCCATTAACCAGTTCTCCCCTACCAGCCTCCTTCCTCATTTTTAAATCTGCTCCTCAAGCCTTCCCAAATTTCTTACTGCTTTTCCATTTCCTAACATTCTGGAAATAAAAACATTTTCTACCTCAGGTACAGAAGATCCTTCTATCGTCATATGCCCATAAAGAACATGCTCATTGTTTTGAAGATATAGTTGAATCTACTTTAAGCAACTAATACATTAGGAGTTGAGCATTATATGCAGACACTTGTATTCTTTGCTATGAAACTTAAAAAAATGTTTGTTTCTTTACTTTCACCTTTACTTGTAGTATACCTTCCACATTCAGTAATGAGGGAGGAAGACAGAAAAGGAGAAAGTAAGACACTAGAGTACTTTCTCTCTCCTTCTGCCCCATTAGGAGAGTGAATATATTTCCTGTCAGTTTAGATTTCTCCATGTTTATCTTACTGTGAATTAGTTTTACTTTGGGGATGTGTAAATTTATATTTGAAATTTGAGGAGGATTTTAGCCATGTTCCTTTCAACGCTTTTTTTTCTCTCCTTCTCTTTTGCCTCTCCTAATGGCATGTTAGGCATAAGCCTACTTTGGGATGATTTCTGGTATTCCACCTGTCTGAAGCTCTGCTCCTTCGTTTTCATTAATTTCGCATTTCCATTCTCTGTTCTTTACATGGCATTGCCACTATCTTCCCATTTTCAAGTCCGCTGATTCTTTTGCTAGCTAAAAATCTACTGTGGAGCTTCCTACTGAGTTTTCATTTCCGTTATGGTATTTTGTAAAAATCCACAAAACATTTTTAAAATATTTGTTTATTTCTTCATTGATATGCACTTTTGATGAGATGTTATCATCATAATTTTCTTTTCCTCCCAGGCATGGCTTTTGGTTCCTTGAATAGATTTATAATGAATTCTTGACAATACTGGCTCATTAGTATAAAACTTCTAGGCCCTCTCATAGTCAGTTTCCGCCATTTGTTTTTATCCTGTTTAAAGGTTACATTTTACTTTTGTTTAAATGTCTTAACTTCCTGTTGTAAACTACACATTTTAGATTACATATTGTTTCAAAAATGGATGGTGATTCTCCCTTTCCAGAGATTCTCCTTTCTTTGTCGATTGCTTCTTTATTTGCTTAATGTCTTGCTGGGGTGATATTAGTGAAGTGTCTTCTGTCTGCAGTGTGAAGCCTCTTACGTTATCCTCCGAGGGCACAGCCTTTTTCATGCACAGTTGCTCTAAGATGACACCAGTTTCTGTAGGATTCTTTGCTTCTTTTCCTGATCTTTCTATCAAGATGTCTAACTCCATGTGTATCACAAGGAGATCTTTGGCTCCCTAATTGCAAGTGGATTGTTGTTTAGTTATAAAATAATGCCAGGAGCAGACTTTGCTATCCCGTTTGATCTCAATAATTTGTACCCCTTTATATAGATAGTTTTTGAGGCAAATGTTTGACCATTGCTCCAATACCAGGAATGCGCTCATTAGCTGTCTCTTTCCATCATTTTTCTATGGGAAGCGAGATAGCCTATGTTCCTACCTTGTTGTTTTCATGAAGCCCCCAGACTCACTTTTTTTATTTACCACCAAATTCTACATTGTTTTCTGGAGTGTGGTTAAGCTTGACCTTCTCCATACTCTGTTACAAATAAAGCCGTTATCTTTAGGGAACAATTTTATGCTCTTATTAAGGCTAGCTTCTAGCACTGGAAAAATCTCTAATTGTCTGTTCCTTGGCTAGAAGTAGGAGAAATATATTGTGTGTCCTATAGAGTACTTCGAACCAATGCTGGTGATCTGTCACAGGCTAAAAACATTGAGTAGTTTTTAAAGGGTTCGTGAGAGGGTGTTTACGCAAAAGCTTTCATAACGTAGATATGTTCTGTGTGGTACCTTGCTCCTGAGGGTGGCATATACTTAAATATTGATCCAGGACAGGTGGCGCCCCAGAGGACCTGCCGCCTCAGCCCTGGGGGTGCTGGTACCGCGGGTAGCCGCAGCCGGCAGAGGAAACAGTGGGCTGGAGGGTAGGCAGGGGGGCCCTGTAGGAGGCTTCAGTAGCAGGAAGGGCCAGACAGCTGCTGGGGAGACACCAGCACCTTAAGTCTCCCTCACTTTGCTCTTGCGGCTCAACCGAGAACCCCCCATTTCCAAGGCCTGGTCAATTTCATGTAAGTTTCCTAGGCCTGGGAATGAAAAGCATTGCAGCCATTCATTTGCTACAGAGTTCTGGCTAAATGTAACTACAGAGGACCCCATGCAACTAAATATACCCCTGGACAAAGAGCCCGGAGAGAGACAAACAGAAGGAGTAAGAGCGCTTCCCCGCCCACCTCCCCCACCCCCGCCTGGGATCTCTCTGCCAGGAGCTTTGGTGTTTTTGTATTCTTTTCTTTTCTGTAAATTAATCCTGTCTTACCACAGATCTGGATTCATTTTTCAGATCACTGTGATCAAGAATCTACTGAAGACAAAACTCCAGTGTCAATATGATGGACACTTCTGCAATGGAGTAATGTAGGACATGTCTGACATATGTAATGTAGCTAAGAGTGTACTTTGGGAAGTGGTTAGTTGCATTCCAAGAGATTTGTTCCCTTGAGTGCAGGTATGCCATGGACACATCTCTTCCACCTTGCTAGACTATCTCACAGAATGTTTTCGCCTGAATTCTTAGTGGCAAATCTGAGGAACTGAAGTTTCTAGTGAAAAGCCTCTTGCTGTTTTTATTTTCTGGGATTCATGTCCATTTTTCCTAAGGTTGACTGATCAAAATGGGAACCAGGTTCTCAGTGTGGTTATGTTTTTACTCTCTGCCTCCAGAATATTGTTCCTTTTATACGACCTATTCCTCTTGCAGGAAACTGATCAAATCAGTTTGCCAGGTTTTATCCACTCCTATTCTTAGGCCTTCCAAATCTTCTGCTTCTCAAATCCCTAATATACTTAGATTTTTTCCCTCTCAGATATTAAAACTCCTTTCTTCATTAGCTGAAGAAATATTCATTCCTTTGAGAAAATGTTTGACTCCTCATCAACCACCTATTTTTAAGGGGTTATGTACACCACATAGAAACTTGTACTTTTTGATTAATTATTTTTTGCTTTATTTTGCTATTACGCTTCTTTACTTTTCCTATTATTTTCTCTATGGTTTCCATTCCTAACACTGCAATGAAAATAAGAGTGAGAGAAAGAGAGAGGGAAAGAGAATGAGATAGAATGCAAGATAAAGAGTCAGGGTACAATTTTTTTGCTTTATTATTATTATTATTTTTTTTTTTTACTGAGTCAGGTGATGTACAGACTAGTTTTATAAAAGCTGTTGGAAATCATGGATACAGGTACTATATACAGTTGCATATATATTTGTATATAAACAGAAGTTTCATTTCACTTGTGTAACTATCTAGCAGTGCAATTTGTGCATCTTCTGGCAAGTATAATTTTAAATTAAAAAGAAATGCAGAAACAATTTTGACCACAGCTGCTTTAAAATTTTGTGCCGCTATGAAAAATGTGTCAAATTATTAGTTTCCCATACTCTCACCAGATGTTCACCAATGTTGAACGTCTCTTAATAGATTTATCTGCCATTCGAGCATCGTCTTAATGAAGTATAGATTGAGAAATTTATCCAAATTTTATTGCATTGTTTGATTTATTATTAAGGACGGTTCAGAGTTTATGTACATTCTGAACACAACTATTTTGACCGAAGTGTGATTTGCATGTATATCTCGGTCTGTGTTTGATAGCTTCATTCTTTTAACTGTATTTTGTTCAAAGCAAATGTTTTCAGTTTTGATAAAGTACTACTTATTAATTCCTTATTTGGTAGGGTGTGCTTTTAATGCCATATCTAACAGGTGCTAGCCTGAGATATATTGGTCTTGTTTGACTATGCTTTTGTTTCAGTGCTCTGAATATATCTTTCTACTGTTTTGCCATCTCTATACTTTCTGTGGAAAGTTACCTGTTAATCTCATAAAGATCTATTAGATGCAATGAGTTGCTTTTGTCTCACAGCTGTCAGGATTTGCTCTTTTCCTTAGGTGCCAGCAAAGTGCATATAATGTCTGTTGATGTGGATTTCTTTGTCCTTATCATAATTGTAATTTGTTATATTTCTTGGATGTATAATGCTTTTCATCAAATTTAGAAAGTTTTTATCCCACCAAACATTTTTTAACCTTTTTTGGGGGGAGGGGAGCTCATTTTCTTTCTCCTTCTGGCAATACCATAATGAGTATAATTTTTAATTTTTTTTTTTTTTTTACTATTTCTGGTTTTTCAATTTTCTTGAAGCTTTGCTCATT
>CAUYRH010070077.1:0-16791 GCA_963574655.1 Perodicticus potto
GAAAACATATCAAACAAATATCTGCTCTCAAGACCTATGGCTAAAACTAAATTATCTGCTAAAATAGAAAAATAATAAAACTAGATAACAGTAGCTGTAACACAAATAAGCAATTTTAATAATTTTCATAGGTATTATTCATAACTAAGATATAAATACAATTCTTCCACTGCATCTATCTTTACCATGCATGCAGACAGAGAGAGAGTGAGAGAGTGTGCGTGTGAGCACACACATGCACCCACTGCCACACTATGTAAGGTTTGGCCTGAGTTCACCAAAATGAAGTTTTTCCCCCTTCCTGCTTAAAGCCTAGTGCTTGTACTTTTTAAATTGTACTTTGCTGACTCAAAGAGATTTTGTAGTATAGCTGCATGTAAGCAGAAACGCACTATTCAGACCTCATGGTTTTGGTTCTTCTAGTATTTGTTTAAAAATAGATTTCAGGAGGAACATATGATCAGATTTATTATTAATAGATAATATAAAAATACCAAAAAAAACATTAATTTTAAATGTGGAGAAATTTAGCATTTTAACCGCTACACTGTTTTTTAGAAAAATATAAGAATTAGATTTTTTAAAATTTTCACAGGAGTTTGAAATACTATCATTCCAACCAGCACATTAATTTGGCTAGTTATATTTCATTTGATACCAACAAACAGTCCCTACAGCCCATCTATCTGCCCTTGTGCAGGCCATGCCATAACTTACTGGATTGACTCGTCTCATTTTTCTACCTTACTCTGCTACGGCCCTTTTAAACAGTTTATTATTATTTTATTGAAAAAACTTAAAAGGAAAAATATAACAATAATTTTATGAAGAAATTTGGACAGCTAATACTATGAAGGAATGAATGCTAACCTAAAGGAATTTTGGCATAAGAATATTTTACAGATAGTTTACATCATTACAGATAAATTTGAAATATCTTTGATTTTTCTCCTCATTACAATTTCCTTTCCATAGGGCACTCTCACATTGCATATGCAGTTTTCTATTTCAATTTTTCTGGTCACACACATCCATGAAAACAGATATTGGTAGATGTACATACACATACATGAAAATTTCAGAGACACTTATGTGCATTTGACTTATTGATTGATAAATACATGTATGCTATTTACATTTATACATATGTCCTATGACTACACATATAAAGATATGTAATCATTAAATGATCATTAGATTCTTTATCTTCATAAAAAATCTGTAAATTAAAGCATAATATGCACATCATTTCTCAACTTACCTTTTGCATTGGAGACTTATCTATGTTTATGTATTAAGATCTAGTTTTTTTAGCTACTGCATAATATTTTGCCACATTATTTTTCAATAACTTATCTTTTGTTACATTATTAATACTTATTTTTTCCAATTTTTATTTTTATAAATGATAATTCAGGTTCTTGCATTTGTTTTCTTGAAAGCATACCTTTCTATCCAGTACTTCAGGTTCTTCACCATTTGTCATAAATTATAAATCTAACATATATTTCATGATACTTTTAAGCTTTCTTTCTTAGCATCCCAGAATGCTGCAGGCAGATAGAGATTTGCAAAATTACTTTGAAGTCTCCAACTTGCCCATGACAAAGAAGTTAAAAGAATGGTACAATATGTATTTTTCCATTTTAATGACCAAGTTATACAATTCTTGCTGAAAGTCAGAAGCTGACAGCAATAGTTATACACAGTGCTTCCAGTTCCTATTTTAGTTTCACTATAGTATTTATAAACAGAGATCAGAAGATTATCAGCAAATTTCTAAGAAATTTCTAGCATTGAATTTCTTCAATCTAATACTAAAAGATTCAAAATAAAAGGAAGGAAGGAAGAAAAGAAGGAAGTCAGAGGGAAAGAGGAAAGGAAGATGAGAGAGAGAAAAGAAAGAGAGCATGAAAACTAAAATTGAAGGAAAAAGAAAAAGCAGGGAAGAGTAAACTCTCTCAAAATATTGATTGTGGTCATTAAATATCTAAAACTAGATTAACTTCTGTAAAATAACAATGACAAAAATATTAAATGAGTATTGATGGCAAAAGATGCTTTGAAAATTAAAACTATGATAAAAATTTTCAATATAACTGCTGGACTATAAAGTGAAGAATTTTCCCCAATACTTAAAGAAAATAAAGGCATAGAGACAAAAACTGGAGAGAAATGGTAACAATATTGAAAGTTTAGTTCAAGAGGTAAAGTATCATGAGTGGAGACAGAGAGAGAGAGAGAGAATCAAAGTGACATTTCAGGAATATTCTTCAGGACCAAAGGACATGAACTTCAAGATTAAAAGAGCTCAAGTACACTAACAACAACCACAACAATAATAACAAAGAGTAAGAAAAACATAAAACACATCAAGTACCAGAATACTTCTCAAAAAAAAAAAAAACATTTTAGAGCAAAAGACCCATGCACATCTTGAAATCTCAGAGTGTAGAAAAATGGGATGATATTAATGTTTCTGTAAATGTCTAGTCAAATCAAGAGGGAAGAGATAGAATTGTATTGTATTTGTATTTGGCAGCATTAAAAATTAGAAATACAAAAGAATTTACAAAATACTCACAAAAATAACTTTAAAATGGATTTCTCTACTGAAGCAAAATCCCAATTGAGAATTTGAGTCTAAGATGAATATTTTCAGACATATAACTTCTGAGAAAAAAGTGCAGTTACCTTTTGTTCACCCTTTCCAGAGAAGTTAGAATGTGCTACAGCAAAACAAGAAAACGAGGTTTATTTAAATATGCTATGTGCATGCCTTGCTCCCAAGTGTTGGGTAAGTCAAAGCCCATTTTGTTTTTAATGTATTAAGCATATTAGAGTCCTTACAATTCTCAAGTCAATCCTAGCTTGGCAATGTTTTTCTGTGTGTCACATTGTGATGGAAATTATCAAAATGTACACAATTCTACAAATTGTTAGAAGTTTGATATCTAATAAAATATTAAATATTCAATGAATACATGCTAATTTTCCTTAGGCTTTAGGAAGTTCTGAACTGTACCATTTCTTCCATGGACTAGTCATGGCTCTGAAAACTCAAATACTTTTGTTAGGACAGCCAATTGGTCAACACATATATTTCACAAAATAACAATTATTTTTAAAGGTTATCAAAATGTGATAACATGAGCACAGGTTTAAGAATAAAAATCACACCACCAATTTACATATAAAAAAAGAATTAATTGATCAAATTAATAGAGCAATAAATCACATATGCACTATACTATTACACAGATTTAATCTATCATGTATGCATGTATACATACACACAGGCATATATACCATAAGATCAGGAAAGAAATTTATCATATCCTGCTTTAGTAGTCAAAGAAATTTCCAAAAATAAGGTAGAATTTAGCCATCTTTTTCACGCAGTGTTTGCCCCCTAATAACTAAAAGAGATTTGATGCATAATCACCAATTTTATGTAACATGTTTTGTTTTTTCATGTTCACATATCTCATTTCTTTACATAGAAAATATTCAAAGCCTAATATTTTGCTTTTACCTTTGTATTCTCCATAGCATTCAACATAGTTTTAAATATTTTTTAAGGATTAAAGTACTGCATGGCACAAGTACAAGATAATAATTATTATTATTATCTTTATCAAAAGAGATACAAAATAGTTATTTGGGTAAATCAATGTTAACATCAAGTATAAGTCAGACCTTTGACTCAGGAGCCCTCAGCAGGTAATTCACTTCTTGTTATTCACAAGCTGTACATACCTTACATAAGCTCACCAGATACCAATGATATGTGCTGTTAGAATAACAACTTTGGTTTTCATACATTCTCATACTTTTTCATACATTCTCAAATTTACTTCATTCCACTGATTTTTAGAAGAAATAAATATAAGTATATGCTCCATTGCCTTAATGATGATTTTGCTTAGACCATAGTTTCTACAAAATCATTGTGTTGAGAAGATAGGGGAAATATTTATAGCAAATGTTTATGTTAGTATGTTATCAATTGTTTTCACCTTTCTATTAAAATACTGAAGATTTTGTTGTATTTACTTAATGACAACCTTTAACTTAGCCAATTCTACAATTGTATAAACTTAGCTTGTAGGTCAAAAGTGCTTCTAATAGTGTAAATATCAAAAGCTACAGAATAGACATGCTGTATTAATAAATTAGAGGAAGATAATATTTTACCTTTAAAGGTGCTAGGCGACACTTGCCCATTCCCCTGAAAATTTGCTGGAAAATCAATTTATAATTAAGTCCTATTAAGAGAAAGGCTTTATTTACTATGCACATGGGAGGAAATCACAGAGTGATAACTCAATTTTCCAGTTGAGTTCAGGTATCTTTATACAGGCCTTTTAGAAGGGAGAGAAGAAACTGAGGAGCGTAGTGATGAACAGTTGCTAGGGAGGTTGCTAGGGAGGACAAAAGGATGGGAGTAAAATAAATTGACTTGTAGAGTAACCTGGGAAACAGGTATTTAGGACTAAAATGCCCAAAACATTTGGTCATATGTGAGGAAATGTTGTTCCTTCATTCTTGAAATATTTGGGAATAATAGGAAGGAAGAAGAGAAGCCAATTGTCTTCTTTCATCCTCTAATCTGGCCAGTCCAGTTTATGCAGATAGAGTAAAGTCCACCTTCAGTGTTTCTTGGCCTTGAATGGTGTTCAGTTTAAAATTTCTTTTCACCTACTTTGAAAGGACAAGGAAAGGAACTTCAAGGAGTATGGGGGGAAAGCCTGGCCTGTTGAATATGGACTTCTGGAGAGCCCATGGAAGCAGTCAACTGTTAGATCACCACTCAGCAATTCTCACCAAAAAAGGGGGGGAAATGTGAGTATGAGGTAGCTTAGGTAATCAATAACTGATAGAAAAGGATAATAATCAATGACCAGTAGAAAAGAACAAAGATGCTTGGAGATGCAGAGACCAATTAAAGAGTTATTAACAATTTGGAAAGGAAAGAAAGAGGATATTTATACATCTACACTGCCTTTGCATCTCCATCTCTGTATCACTTCTCATTTATAAGGGGGACCCACTTCTAACTGTCTTTGGAAGTGCTCTAAGACTACTTTTTCTTCTTAAATAAAATTTCCTCTTTGTTATACTAAAGCCTGTGCAAAGTTACTTTTGCTTTCTATTCAAGCTGGCTGTTCTGCTCCAGCTTTAGTTTCAGTTTCCATCTACTTTCACTTTAAATTACTCTTTGCCTTAGTTGAACTTTCTAGTTCTACCAAGTAATAAAATCAACTTGGTTCAGGAACCCACAATACCCCAAATCCCAACACCAGGAACTCATACTTTAGGATGAAATTTCCTTAGCTCTTTCACTTTCTATAATGAGGACTATAAATTTTTGATAATGTTTACAGTGTCACGTTAAATTCCCTCATAGAAGATTACTCTGCAGAGAAGACTTAAAAGTTAAATACTGTAGACTTACATATGTATCTGTAAGGAGTTGAAAAACACAATGTGCCATTGTTTTCTTTTGTTGGAATTGTTTCAAATTCATTTAAACAATTGTTTTATATGATGCTATTTACCAAGGCCATGATAATGGCTGATAATAATATTCACAGTGATACGCACAACAGAAAAAATTTAATTCAAATATATTTTCTGCCATAATTCTTCCTGTCTTTATTCTTCATAACAAGATGATGATGAAACATGAGATATTTACATATTAAAACTGGAATATTAGAATAAATAGTTATTAACGGCTTATTTCAAGGAAGATTATGAACAGCTATTTAATGCTATTTGTATTGTTACCAGAATTTTTTCTGCAATGTATTCTTGGTCTCAGGAATTCAAAGAATGAACCCATGGACCACAGAGCAGTAATTAAGATAGGATTTATTAGACAGAAAGGAATGCAGAAGGAGTAAAAAGCACCAGAACTTCGAGCAGAGGGAAAGACCCATGTGCAAAGTCTCCAAGTGGGTCCTTAGTCTAGGGGTACAAGGTAATGAGATTACATTTGACCAGGACTTAGACACTTTTTCAATGTTAATGAATGTATTAACAAATGAATGAAAGCAGTCCTTCCAACTCAGCAAAATGACAGGGCATTCCCTTCAGAAGAGGCCAGGTGTCTTACATGAAATTGTCCAGACCTAAGAGATAGGGATTCTCTGTCCAGCCCTGAATCAGCATTACATCAATCTCTCTGCAAACTGCTAATATTTACAAGAAAATCAGGTCCATTTTTTTTATATTCTGTCTTAAATCAGAGAAATATGCCAATGTTAATTCAACAAATTATGTCCATACTTACATACGTTAATATATATAAAGCTCAGTCTGCCATTTTCAGTGTATTCGATAGAATGACATATAAGGAAGTAATATTTAAAAGGGGGAAAAATAACAGTAAATAAATGATAGCAATTAATAAAAATGAAAACCACAAATGAAAGCCACCTTTGAATAACAAGGCAAATCTCAGTTATAACTGAATTAGGGCACCATAGGAGAATCTAAAAAATGAAAAAAAGAAAAATGTATGATAATTCTGATACTATACAGAAGTAATGATTTTGACAGAACACTAAATTTATTTACATATATAAACATTTACCTGTATATATATGTACTACAGTAATATATAGACAGTTAGCAAAGAATGGTTTAAAGTGAAAAACAGTAATTCTCTGACAGACCAGTCCTATGTCTCCCCACTCAAGCACTCACTGCAAATTAAATTACTTTTAAAATATTTTAGTTCTTATTTCAACTATCTACAGTTCTCTACTGATAGTTATATTCAATTTTTGGCTTTTATAGTTTGTCATAACCCATAATCAAGAGGGTCTTTTGGTTCCCTTCAGCTAACTAAACTTAAACAGGTTACTTCCTAACCAAGGGTCCCTTACCTCCTTTTTTATTTTTATTTTTTAGTGCACTTACTTTAGAAAACTTGCAATTTTATTTATTTTTACATTTTTATTTATTTATTCTTTTTTTTTTTTGAGACAGAGTCTCAAGCTGTCGCCCTGGGTAGAGTGCTGTGGTGTCACAGCTCACAGCAACCTCAAACTCCTAGGCGTAAGCAATTCTCTTGCCTACGCCTCCCAAGCAGCTGGGGCTACAGGGGCCTGCCAGAACGCCTGGCTATTTTTTGGTTGCTGTTGTCATTGTTGCTTAGCAGGCCCAGGCTGGTTTCAAATTTGCCACACTAGGTGCATGTGGCCGGCACCCTGCCAACTGAGCTACAGGTTCCGCCAGAAAACTTGCAATTTTAAATTTTCTGTCTGCCACTTTCAGAAACAAATCTCCATGTTTGTTGCCAGTTTTACCAGGTAGGGATGTTTTTCCCAGTGACCCAGAAGCCATTCCTTTGAAACACAATCATCAGAATACATTCCTCTGTTACATCTCAATCTCTGCCAGAGAAGAGGTGCTTAACTTTAACAAGCAACAATTCGCAAGCAGATATGGCCTAATCACATTGACCAGGCTACTAACTGGAATTAATTTTTCATTACTTCACCCCACTGTTTAATTCCTCCTGCTTTTTGTTTTAGTAGCTCAGTTCAATATCTCTTTCCTAGCAAAATATTCTTGAATAAAGTCTTCCTTGCAGATTGAAACCTGTCCTAGAAGTTTTCATTGACATTCCATAATCCTTAATTTGATAATTGAACAGTTGCCTACTATAAAGGATCTCAATCTTCTCGTCCAAATACAGGTCTATCATTATTAGAGTTAATTTTTATTGGCAACTTTTATAAACCTAATGTAGTATTATAACATGTTTATTTATCCATCAATAATTAAAAGCATTAATTAATCTTTTACTTGATTACATAATTTTTAAAACATTCTTAACATGGAGAATTTACTTAGAATAATGGAATTATTAAAACAAAACTAGATATCCCATGAATCAGAACAAATAAAAATGTGCATAAATCAACGTTTAGAAATTCAAAAAAGGCATTTTGCAAATGTTATGTTTTCAAACTATGGATAACATTTGGTTCAGCTTTCAGAGATCCAGGTTCAATTACGGTTAATATAATGATTTAGAATATCAGAGAAAATACTGAGGTTTTCAAACAGACTAAGATACTCACTTGTTTAGATGGTGGAGCTGCCACTGCTGAGACCCCATGCAGCCTGTATACGTTTTCACCTGCCCTGCTCTTCAAATAGCACCTCTTCTTTCTAATTACGGAGTTTCACATACGTGCAAATTGTTCTGTCATCAAATAGGAACTGTAATAGACATACTTTCGAGAATGAAATGCTCTAAAGAGTTTTTGAATCTGCCTTATAGTACATTAGTAACACATAATTTTTATAGAGAAATAGTACAAGTCAACATAAAAAGAGTAAAAGGAAGAGTAGATTCAGGAAAACATTTGGTAACTGGTAATAGGTTTAGATTATGTGCCCTAAGGAAAAAAGAAAAAAGATTTTTCTAAAGGGAAACAGAAGTTTAGTAAATATATTCTTGAGAAAGTGTGAGAAATTGACATTCTTATTGTGTAAAAAGGATGAGGAATTTTTTTTTGTTTGTTTCTTCATAAGTTTGGCAAAAATCTACTTTTTCTTTTGTTCCATAGAGTGTAATGATTATTCAGCTAGTTCTTTTGAGAATAATTTGACATAAAGTATTTGTTTATGTCCTATTTCTTTCGTATTAATCAGTCAATCTATGTTAAGACTGAAATAACCCTTAATTTAAAAAATGAGACATTCCTTAAGTTTTGTCTATAACTATTCTATTCTAAACTTTTTTTTTTCCCGAGACAGAGTCTCACTCTTTTGCCCTGGGTAGAGTGCCACGGCATCATAGCTCACAGCAACTTCAAACTCCTGGGCTCAAGAGATCCTCTTGCCTCAGCATCCAAGAAATTGGCACTGCAGTTGGGCACCAACATGCCTGGCTAGTTTTTCTACTTTTAGTAGATATGAGATCTAACTCTTAGCATGATTTTGAACTTTGGAACTCAAGAAATCCACCCGCCTTGCCTTCCCAAAGTGCTAGAATTATTTTCTGAACTTTTTGTCATGAAATTCTTTTTTAGATTTCCCATGAGGAGCAATGTAAAAATTAATGAAATGAATGTATCACAAGTTTAATATAATCATTCAAAACTACACACACACACACACACACAAACACACAGAGAAAACTGTGGATTTTGCTATTTCAATATTTATCTTGATTTTATTTTGAAGTTTTCTGCCTTCTACTCAGTATCTTTTGTTTTCAGATTATAGCAAATTATATGTTATCATTTGAATTTGAATTTATGAATTTGACATTTTGCATTATTAGTCATTTTGCAATATTTCTTTACCATCATTGGCATGTGCAAACTCTTAACAACTTATTTTGTTTGGATATCATTATTACTTCTGTCAGGACACCAATACCTTAACTATAAATACAACATTAATATCTACTAAAATATAAATGTGTGTGCATGCATATTGACACCTACTTGTTTAGCTTAAAGGGTATACCAGTGTTTGCAGTCTGAGAGGAACAGAACAACCATGATATGAGTCTAGGATATGGTGCCTTTGGGACATAGCAGATATGTAGGAGTGAGCACCATGGAGCTTGATCATCTGGTCCTTCACCGTTGGCTGCTGTCATGATCTCCAAGCTTGTCGGATTCCTTACCTGTATTTTAATTTCCTCATGTGAAATAGAGATAATTCACTATTAATATTTTACTACAGATAAAATGCTTTCAGAAATCAGGGGACATCATATATGCTTAAGAAATACTAGTTGTAATTATTACTAAGCATTCATTAGAAAAATAATCTGAGGAAATAATTTAAACCCATGATCAGATTGCTGGCAATGAGTTTATGGGATTGAACTCATGAATATAATTTACTTTTGGAACTACTCTATTCAAGAAGAGGCATCTTTTCAAAATCATCAACCTGTTATTTTGGGGGGCCTTAAATCTGTTGTATAGAACTCTGATATGTTCAGAGGTAAACATTAATCAGGCTTCAACTATTGCTGAAGAATTGTATAAAAAATGCAGGTAAAGAAACCACAAATTTCCTTTCATACAGACACCACATAGCTTGGAGAATTTGAAAAATAGTCTATATGCACACTGAGAAGCAGAAGAACCTGGTATGGGGAGAAACAGGGTGAGTGAACTGGAACATTAAATGGGAAACACTGCGCTACTCATGTTTTTGAAATCACAAGTATAAAGCATACTATGTATACAAGATTTGGTTTGATATACTTTTATAATGTCATCCTCTTAATTGGAAGAATGCTTGCTGACCAAGAAAAGTGAAATCACTGGTTTTTAGGCCGAAGTTTCAATAATAGATTCATAAAAATCCTTACAAAGAAACATCAGCCCATTCAGGAATTTTGATTTACTAAATGATTAAGATACACAGTAGTGAGCATCTATATTTCAAAGTAAATTAAGGCTTCCACATAAAGTGAATTTGTTTTTACAATGTTATATTTTTGTGTAATAACTATTACATTTTTATAAATTGAATCACACACAGAAATCCAGACTAAAGGCCATTCTGCTAGAACTAGGAATGAATTGAAAATGTATCAAGATCTAAAACTAGATTGTCTTCTACTAGAGAATTTATGACAAAATAGAAATCTGCATAAACATCCTAGGTTTTCTTTTAATTGAAGGAGCTATAGTACATTATGTCCTATATGTGTTACTTATCATAAAATTCAGAATATTTACACACATTAAATATAATTTGAAAATAAACAGCAAAAGTAATTCTTTGCTTTTTACAGCAGAAAACAATTCTAAGGAAAACATATTAATTGATTCGTTTTTGGTCTGGAGTATTTTAAACGTGGATTCACTTGTGTTTTTCTTTCCCTGTAAAGTTGAATTTTACTTCCTTAAAATTGACTTCTCAATTTCCAGCTCCCAGAAAAACTTAAAGCTCTGGTTAGAAAACTATCTAAAGGTCAGGTGTGTTGGCTCATGCCTGTAATCCTAGCACTCTGGGAGGCTGGGGTGAGTGGATTGCTTGAGCTCAGGATTTGGGACCAGCCTGAGCAAGAGTGAAACTCCGTCTCTAAAAAGTAGCCATGTGCTATGGTGGGAGTCTGTATTCTCAGCTACTTGGGAGGCTGAGGCAATGTAAGTTTCCAGTCAATAATGTTACCCAATAAGACAGCATTGTTGGTTTAAAAGCATGTCTCACTCTATGAAATAATCAAGCACTGTTTAAATTCACGTTGAAGATTATATGTTCCTCAAGTCCCATACCTTGCAGATAAAACTTAAAATATACTCTTAGATAAATGGCTGACAAAATTCAAATATATCCTAAGTTATTCATTAACTTCAATTAATTATAGGTTAAATGGAAAGGAAGACAATATAGTGAAACCTCCACAGTTGGTCACCTCTCTACACCAACCATCTCCTTAAGTTGACTTAATTTTCATAGATCAGACATGCACCACATGTACAGATCTGTGCCCTAGACCTCCTTCCTATGTTGAGCACTTCCACGTGTTCACCAGCACGTTACACTCCCATGGGTGGTCAACTCACAGAGGTTCTACATAATATGCTCCCTGAGATGTCCCAATTACTTTGTACTGCTAATTCAATACTAGCCATCCTTCTGATTTTAATTAAAATGTATGTGTTTTTATGTTTTCCTGTTCCAATTTATTCATTTTTCTGTCCATTTTGAAAGCTATTTTTGAGCATAGTCTTCCATGTTTTAAAAACTTTTAATGAGATATACCTAACATACCACAAAATACACCCATTTAAACTGTATAATTCAATTGATTTTAGTACCTTCTGGGCTATTAAGTATCAATATCATTTGTTTATAGATTATTTTCATCATCCCTGAAAGAAACCCAGTACATATTTAACAGTCAACAATCCTTGTATGTGGATATCCACTTGATCCAGTCCTGTTTCTTGAAAAGTCTCTTTCTTTACCATTAATTTGTGTTTGCATTCTTATCAAAAATCTGTTGATGATAATGAAAGAGCTTATTTCTGGCCACTCAGTTCTGTACTATGGATATACAGTGCTCTCCTGTCAATAGCACACTATCTTGATTACTGCTGATTTTGTTGTAAATTTTGAAAGTGGGAAGTGTAAATCATCCACTTTTTTCTTTCTTTAAGATTGAATTGTATGTACCCTTATATTAATCTGAAACTTAAAAAATGTTAGGCAGAAAATACCACAAAGAAGGATTCCACTTGGGTAAACGTAATCTATTTGCTGATAAATTTCGCTGTGTGTGTAATACAAAATAAATATATTTTAATTTAAAAATAAAAAAGATTGTTTTGGCTAATTTCTGTAGGTGGCAATTCCAAATAAATTTTCAGATCAGTTTGGCTATTTCTTTGATAGTGATTTCTGTAGATCATCTGGGACAGTATAGGCCTCTTAAGAAATTTAAATCTTCTTATCCATGGACATGGACTGTTTATTATTCTATTTGTCTGGATCTTCTTTCATCGCTTTTAACAGTGTTTTAGAATTTTCAGGACAGACTTTTATTTTTTATTGTTAAATTTATGTATAAGTATTTATTTACTATTTTAAGATCTTTATTATCAGTGTATGGAAATAAATTTTTGTATATTAACATTTTATCCTACAACTTCATTGAATTTCTGTACTAGTAGTGATATGTTTATAGATTTCTAAATGTTTTTCTATATATAAAAATATTTCATCTGCAAACAGATACAGTTCATTATTCCTTTGCAATCTACATGAACTTTATTACTTTTTCTAAACTAACTGCCTGGCTAGAATTTCCAGAACAATATTTAACACAAATGGCAAGAACAGTTATTCTTATCTGGTTTTTGATTATAGAGGAAAACAATTCAATTTCAATTTTTATTATGTAGCTTTAGGTTTTGAACATATGTCTTTTATCAGGATGAAGTTTCTTTTTTTTTTTTCCTATTTTTAGTTCTTTTAGTGTTTTCCTTTTTCCTTTTAGATTTGGCCCAATGCATCTATTGTAATAATCATATGGTTTTATTGTATTGATAGAGTGTATCATAAGCATCCATTTTCTGATGCGAAACCAACTTTGCACATCTGGGAAATATCCCACCTGGTCATAGTACATAATCCTTTTTATATATGCCTAAGTTAATTTCTAATATTTTATGGAGGATTTTTTAGTTTATATTGAAAATAATATTGTGCTCTAGTTTCTTTTTCTTGGGTTAGCTAACATTAGACCAGTTAGGAAGTACATACACTTTTTTTAGTTTTTGGAGAAGCTTATGAAGAATTAATTTAATTATGTAAATATTACTAGAATTCACCAGTTCATCTATAACTGGGCTTTTATGTGAAATTTTTTTTAATTTAGTAATGCATTCTCTCATTACATGACAGAGATCTATTCCTGTTGAAGATTTTCTGTTTTTTCTTAGGTTAGATGTGGAACCTGTGACTTTCTAATAATTTCTCCAATTCATTTTGGTTATCTAATTTTCTAGCACTAAGCTTTTCATGCCATTTCATTATATTACTCAAACAAAACTATTTCTGTGAAGATATCTCCTGTTCCATTCTTCAATTTGTCATTTATTCATTCTTTTTTCTTTTTCTTGATCAACATACTGAAAAATCATCATTCCTCGCCTTTGTTTTTTTTTTTTGAGACAGTCTCACTCTGTCACCCTGGGTAGAGTGCCGTGGAGTCATAGTTCACAGCAACTCTTGAGCTCAAGCAGTTCTTCTCTTAGTCCTCGGTCTTTTGAGTTGCTGTGACTATAGGTATTCATTACAATATCTTGCTAGTTTTCTATTTTTAATAGATACTTTGCCTCACTCTTTCTCAGGCTGCTCTCTTAACTCTTGAGCTCAAGCAATCCACCACCACCCCATCCAGCCTCCAAATGTGCTAAGATTACAGGCATAAGCCACTGCACTTCACCCTATCTTGTTGAATTTCTTAATTATTTCTCCTTTATTAGGATAAATTAGTTTCAGCTTTAATTGTAATGCTATCATTTTTCTGCCTTAGACAAAATTTATTCCTTCTTTCCTCTTGTCTTATGGTGAATAGTAGGGCATTTATTTAAAACTTTTTTTTTTGGTAGAGACAAGTCTTACTTTATCGCCCTTGGTAGAGAGCTGTGGCATCACACAGCTCATAGCAACCTCCAACTCCTAGGCTTAGGCAATTCTCCTGCCTCAGTCTAAAACTTTCCTCTTTTTTTTTCCGCAGTTTTTGGCTGGGGCTGGGTTTGAACCCGCCACCTCCGGCATATGGGGCCGGCGCCCTACTCACTGAGCCACAGGTGCTGCCCAACTTTCTTCTTTTTTAACATCATTATTTTTACTTAAAATTTTTCTTGTAGGCTTTGATTTAACTGCCTTCTATACACTCTGTTGTGCTGGGTTTTTTGTTTGTTTTGTTTTTGCAGTTTTTGGCTGGGGCTGGATTTGAACCCGCCACCTCTGGCATATGGGACCAGCTCCCTACTCCTTTGAGCCATAGGCACTGCCCTGTTGTGCTGTTTTTATACTTAATTATCTCTAAGTATTTTCTGCTTTTCTTTTTGTGATATCTTCTTTGGTAAATTAGTATTTAAGAGTGTGTTTTGCTTCTATAAATTTGTTATTTTTTTAAATCTCCCATTGTTTTTTATTTTTATTTTAGTCAGATAATGTATTATATTTAAATCCTATTAAATTATGGAGTTTGCTTTATGGCCTTCATAGGTGGTCTATCATAGATAATATTCCATACATAATTGAGGACTATATGTATTCTGTTGATTGGTGAATTGTTCCATATAGATCTTTTAAATATAATTGGTTTTCGATATTGTTCAGGTATCCGAAATTCCTTTTGAACTTCCATCTTTCTAATTTTAATTTCAAAATATTATGTTTTTTTAAGATGTATTTCTTTTGCTATAGTTGAGCCAAGGTTATAAGGGAACCAATAGTCCACATTGTTTCCCTTGTACTAGTTACATAGATTTTTGCCCATTCCCTCCTCACTTTTCCTCTGTACTTGATTTCCACGAGTTTTTATTTCTTTCTGTGCACGTATTTGCTGATCAGTTAATTCCAATTTAATGGCAAGTACAAGTGGTATTTGTTTTTCCATTCTTTATATACTTCACTTAGAATAATGTTCTTCAGTTCCACCCGAATTGTTGTAAAACCCTAATTCATCACTCTCCATTGCTATTATTACATAGTGTACATATGCCACATTTTGCTAATCCACTCATGAACTGGTGAGCAACTTGGGTTGATTCCGCATCTTTGCAATTTTTAAATATGCTGCAATAAACATTCAAGTGCACGTATCTTTTTGATAAAATGACTTCTTTTCATAATTTCATGTCTTAAGTTTAAATCTTTAATCCAGTGAGTTTACCTTAGTTAATGATGAGAGGTGTGGGTCCAGTTTCAATCTTCTGCAGGTCGTCAGCCAGTTCACCCAGCACCATATGTTAAACAGGGAGTCTTTTCCCCACTGAATGTTTTTAATTGGCTTGTCAAAGATCAAATAGCGGTAAATAGCTGGGTTCATCTCTTGGTTTTCTATTCTGTTCCATACATCTACCTCTCTGTTTTTGTGCCAGTACCATGGTGTTTTGATCACTATCGATTTATAGTGTAGTCTGAGATCTGGTAGCGTAACTCCTCCTGCTTTGTTTTTATTTCTGAGTAAAGAAATACTAGAAGAAAGTGCAGGGAAATCTCTTGAAGGAATTGGTCTGTGTGAATACTTTATGAGGAGGACCCCATACAATTGAAGCAGCATCAAAAATACACTACTGGGATCTGTTCAAACTAAAAAGCTTCTGCACAGACAAGAACACAGTTAGTAAACCAAGCAGACAGCCATCAGAATGGGAGAAAATATTTGCAGGTTGTGTCTCCGACAAAGATTTAATATCCAGAATACACAAAGAACTCAAATGTATTAGCAAGAAAAGAACAAACGATCCTTTTTCAGGGGGGGCAAGGGACCTGAAGAGAAACTTCTCTGAAGAAGATGGGCGCACAGCCTACAGACACTTGAAAAACTTCTCATCATCTTTAATCATCAGAGAAATGCAAATCAAAACTACTTTGAGATATCATTTAACTCCAATAAGATTAGCCCACATCACAAAATCCCAAACCCAGAGATGCTGGCGTGAATGTGGAGAAAAGGGAACACTACTACATTGCTGGTGGGAATGCAAACTAATACAGTCCTTTTGGAAAGATATCTGTATCAGAATGTTTATTGCAGCCCAATTCATAATTGCTAAGTCATGGAAAAATCCCAAGTGCCCATCAACCCACAAATGGATTAATAAATCATGGTACATGTATACCATGGAATACTATGCAGCCTTAAAGAAAGATGGAGACTTTACCTCTTTCATGTTTAAATGGATGGAGCTGGAACATATTCTTCTTAGCAAAGTATCTCAAGAATGGAAGAAAAAGTATCCAATGTATTCAGCCCAACTATGAAGCTAATTTAAAGGTTTCATATGAAGGCTATAACCTAACTATAGCACAAGATTATGGGAAGGGAGAGGATGGGAGAGGTTGGGGTAGAGGGTAATTGGTGGGGCCACACCTATGGTACATCTTAGAAGGGTACAGGCAAAACTTACTAAATGCAGGATACAAATATCTTCATACAATAACTAAGAAAATGCCATGAAGGGTATGCTAAACAGTTTGATGAAAACATTTCAGATTGTATATGAAACCAGCACATTGTACCCCTTGATTGCACTAATGTACGCAGCT
>CAUYRH010070080.1:0-20402 GCA_963574655.1 Perodicticus potto
TCTCCTGCCTCCGCCTCCCAAGTAGCTGGGACTACAGGCGCCTGCCACAACGCCCGGCCATTTTTTGGTTGCAGCCGTCATTGTTGTTTGGCAGGCCCAGGCTGGATTCGAACCCGCCAGCTCAGGTGTACGTGGCTGGCGACTTAGCCCATTGAGCCACAGGCGCTGAGCCTAAATAGTCTTTTCTTTTCTCAAAATAGTGTTCCACTTTTCTTTCTCATGAGCAATGCACCTTTTGGATACAATGAACCACTAGTTATATAACCCTTTACAAAATTTCACCTTCTAGCAAAAAAAATAAATAAAAAGCTTTTGTTATTGAAAATAACATAATGTCACCAAGCCAAGTGACTGAAAAATAACTCAAGTTTCAGAATACAAATGCAACCACAGTCTAGATTTTGGATTTATTTTTGGACCATTAGACATAGCAGCTTGGTTGCCGTGCTGTTTTTGATTTATAAATACTTGCAGGAATGTCCAGCCTTTTTCTTTCTTTTCTGCCACACGTTGGAAGAAGAGTTGTCTTTGGCCACATGTTAAATATACAAACACTAACGAAAGCTGATGATTATGAAAAAAAGGCGTGTGCATAACTTTCACCACATCCAACATCAAAGATAAGCAGTAAGTCACATGTGGCCTGTGAGCTACAGGTTGGACACCTCTCAAAGCCAAAAGTCCCCAGTGAAGTGAAAGAAGGGATGTGGAACGTCTACCCATAAGGACTAGATCATCACATACAGTTTGAGAAAAAGACAGATGTAGTTATTGCAACAATACCCCCCTTCACCCCCATGTACTAGTTTCAGCATGCCAGGTGAAGTGTGTAAGTGATACGTGGCATGGAGATCTTGCAGGAAAAACCTCAACGTCTGCTGACACATATACTAATTCCTTTTGGGAGTATTAATAATTTTCGAAATATTTAATCGTTTCCCCTTTACTTAGATATAGTCTTGCTTAGGAACTATCTTTAAGTATGGGACAGTGAGACCAGTATGATGGTGATTATTAAGCTTATCAAATGAAGAAAAGCATTAGCACGTAAGTCAAATATCTGCTAGTTGAAACCACCAGTGAATGTTTTAAGTTTCCTCCACTACTAATTTCTACTGTAATATAGCATATGGAAGTAAAATAAAATTTAATCTTCTGAGTTAGTCAGCCACTAAACAGGCTGAATAAATAAATAAATGTAGCCCCATTGGGGCAGCACCTGTGGCTCAGTGAGTAGGGCGCTGGCTCCATATACCAAGGGGGGCAGGTTCAAACCCAGCCCCAGCCAAACTGCAAGAACAACAACAGCAACAACAAAAAAAATAGCCGGATGTTGTGGCGGGCGCTGGTAGTCCCAGCTACTCGGGAAGGCTGAGGCAAGAGAATTGCTTAAGCCCAAGAGCTGGAGGTTGCTGTGAGCTGTGATGGCACGGCACTCTACCAAGGGCAACAAAGTGAGACTCTGTCTCTAAAAAAATAAATAAATAAATAAATAAATGTAGCTCCATTAGAATAATTGTGATTTACCAATTTTGGTGCATTATTCCTCTTACTCTGAGTTCCTTAGTGAATTGTTTTCTGTCTCCATTATCTTGTTCAAAATTCCTTCCTTCCTTCCCTCCTTCCTTCCTTCCTTCCTTCCTTCCTTCCTTCCTTCCTTCCTTCCTTCCTTCCTAACTTTCTCCCTCCCTCCCTTTCTTCCTTCCTTCTTCTTCTTCTTCTTTTTTTCTTTTTTTTGCAAAAACTGGCATATCAACACTATGGTTGTGGAGAATTTGAACTTGGTTGATTGATATTCAGTTTTATGGTTAATGCTTTTGGCTTTGTATTGTGTGTTCAGTTCTACCTCTATCATATCATATTCTGTTTGCTTATATTTTCAAAGTTAATTTTGATTTCAGGATGTTTCATTTTTATTTCCTGCCTTGCTTTGTAATTCATTTCATTTTCTAACTCAAAATTAAGACCATAAGTAAGTTTTCACCTAACTTTAGGTGCAATATTTAAAATGTCACCTTAATACATAAAAGGCTGAAAATTGGAATATGTATAATCGAAACCTCCTCGCCTCCTCACGGCAGTAAGAAGCAAGAACGTTGCTGTTAACTTCTTGCAGCCTGGACTGGGATCCTGGATGAACAGGGCTAGCATGCGATGTGGATGAGAAGGGCCTCTCAGGAGAGGAGCCCTGTGTGCTCCATCATGTTAAAATGTCACAAGGAGCAGGAAGCCAAATGGAATGAACTCCCACTGTAAGTCAAGGCTGAATCACAGGGAGAACATTTTGACTACTTTCAACTCAGCACAGCTCAGATAAGTGATAGGAGAGAATGGATGCTTTCATGCTAGTACTCTATTCAAGGTCCTGAGTACATCTTCCCCCCACCCCCCACTCTATCTGTGAAGCCTGCCTGTTTCCTCCTTTCTTTATCCATTTGTCTATTCTAAAAAAGGTCTAAAAAGATGACAAGAAGCTCTGATCAATAAAGCACATAGTTTTGACCTAGATATTTTCAAGGAGGAAAAAAAGACAAGGCAAAATTCCAAAGAGAGCAGGGAATCAAGATTAAGTTTTAAAATTTATCTTTTTTGAAAAGAAATGGATTTTTAGCTTTTTAAGTGCCAGAAAAAGTGAGAAAGAAACAAATAAGATAATTCTTGAGATCCTCTTAGTGCTTGGCACATAGTGAATGCTTAATACATTTTTCTTTTTAGTAAAAGAAGAAATGTTATGTGATTTCCAATATGAATTTAGGATAAGCGGTAACTGATGGCAATGTGAGAGTCAGCGAGTCTTGTAGGTCAGGTGATCCACATTGTATGTGATCACCTGTGTTATAAAGGAGTCTATCCCCTGAAGCTAAAGTGCTTTCTTTTTTGTGAAAAGCTGGCAAGACATGCATGTATAGTGGTAGATGAATGAGTACAGGCTAGCAATGTTAATTTAGAGCCTAAATGAGCAAAACCAATTTACACTTTGTAAACTAACTTGATACCTATTTTCTGTAACTGAAAACTCTTAAAAAAATTGTTGATGGGCATCAATAGCCTTGAAGCCAAGATAACATTTTTTAAAGGATAACAAAATCCCTGACCCCTGGTTGGATTCTTGAAGCATGTAGTTATTTAGCTATCCTTTAATACATCCATTACCCTTTGCACCATGAAAACTTAATAAGACATATTTCTCTAGAAATAAGTCAAACGAGAATTTTAGAAATCACTCAGTCATGATTATTAGCAATAATCACCAACATTAAAGCAAATTTAATCAACTTAAATAAACTACAACACAAATAGAAAAGTCCAATTATTCTCTTTATTTTAATAAGTTCTAAGAAAATTGCCATTTTTATAGAAATAGGAAAAAAAAAAGAAAAATCTCAATTAAAGTGAACATTTTAAAAAGATAAACTATAAATTATCCTTTTTTATATTTTTGTAAGTAAATACACACTTTAGAAAAGTCAAAAATAAAAAAAAAAAAGAAAATCACTAAGAAGCTAATAGAAAATCAGACAACTATCTGAAATGTTGTTTTATCCTGATATTTTTCTGTGCAACTTTTCAACATAATTGAAGTCAAAAAAATTAGCTTGCTGTGTATTATGAATATTTACCTATGCCAAAGTGTTCTGTGTGACTTTTCACGTTATAAGTTTTAAAGATTTTGTTTAAGTAGTTTTTTATTGCTTGGATATTTAGTCTCTCCCCAGTTTTTCTCTATTCTAACTTACTAATACTATTTCACAGCATATTTTTTTGTCATGATTGGTGAATAACAATATCATATACCTTGAAGCTGTTAATTCCCTTCGAAGTTGAAAATGCTGGCATTTTGAAAATAAAGGGTTACCTTTGATTTATTTTTTAAAAATGTAAATCTGAATTTCTCTGTATCTGTGTTGTCTAAAGTACAAAAATAAATTATGATTCTTTAGGGAGGTCAAGGTAAATGTACCGTAGTGAGTGTCAAGTGTGGCAGGGTGTGAGAGAGAAAGTACAGTGATTTTTGTTTCTTAAAGAGTTGACCTTGGCTGGAAAGAACTGTTTTACTTCCCTTGACAATGCAAAATAAGGAAACATTTTATTTGGTTACCTCTTTCAGCATTTTTAGACTAGGTGATACAGTTTTGTGAATTTGTAATGTTAGATCTTTTCTTTCAATGAGTATGTGACTTTGTGTGCGTTTCTAGCATTTCTTTGGAGTGTCTGATTACATCCATGGTCCTTTGTGGTGAGTGATTGCAGTCACTTCATTTTTGTCTGTTTACTTCCGTAGACTATCTCCTTCTCTTCCCTGTGTTTCATTTCTGAATAAACCACATTTTACCTTCATATTCATGTTTTCCACTTTCTGAATATGTTTTACTGGCTCGTGGCCCCAAACATTAATCCAGCTGCCATTGATTAAAGTTCAATCTTGCATAGTTCTCTGTTGGAAGCTGTGGGCAGTGGTTCTTAAACTTTGGGGTGTATGGGAGTCACTCTGGGAGCTCATCTAAATGCGGATTCCAGGGCACCCTCTCCTGAATTTCAGATTTAGTAGGTCTGGTGTGATACCTGACAATATATTTTTAAAATTCCTCTGCATGATCTGATGCATGTGGTGGCTGAGTCACACTCTGCTAAAGAATATATTGAAATTAATGAGACACCTTGATTTCTCTGTGGTGGTTTCAATTTCAATTGCCTATTTTGGGGATAGCTTCTTAAAGCAAGTAGATAGTGAACTGTACTCTGAAGGTAGAATTTGGTTTGCCAAGAGAAGCCAAGTGTTAATTTTAAGATCGTGTTCCCCATGCCTCTGGTTCTCCCATCTCTGTTGCTTGGTGCTGCCTCTACAGCTTCTGCTGCCACCTCTAAACTTCTGTTTTTTGTATACTATTTACTACAGATGGTCCATGGATGTACCACTTTTCAAAGAACTCCGAGGACCAAAAACAATGAAATAAGAAATTTCTAAGTGGCATGGCATCATATTAAATCTTCATAAAAATGAGAATACTATATTGAATCTATAGGAAATATGAAAAACATGTTCACTAGTAACAAGATTTCTAGGTACAGGTAACAATTTTTCTAGTAAATAGATCTCCTACTAGGAACAGATGAATGATGTAAAGGGGAATGGCTAAAAGGAATAGATTTGAAGATAGTTAGTGCCACCAAAATTTCCTGTTATCTACATTCAGTTATTTTCCCTTGACACTTTTTATTATTGAGAGCCAAAACTGAAATTTAAGAAATAATTCTTCATCTCCAAAAGCACTTTTTTTCTAAGAGTTGTTTGCAATGTTTCTGTATTTTATTGTGTTGGACTTAAGTTCCATGTAGAATTAACACAGGGCACATTTATGAAGTGCCCCTTTTGTTAATGCTATTTTGGATATTTCCTAGCTGTTAGCAGAATACATTGACATTAACTTTCTTATTTTTCAGTATTTCTTTCGTAATTTTCAAATACGGGATGGTATTTGTACATTTAAAAAGTAACAGACTGGGATATTATCCTTGGAGTATTTTTAGTTGTATATCTTTTAGATTAGCTGAAATGTTGAGTACCCATTTTGTGATGTAAAATGTAGGGGGGAAATGTCATGAATTTAAGTATCCAAATTGAATCGATTTCTTCACAATTTACTTTTAATTAAAAAACAATGGAAGACATGTTGCCTAATGTTTTGAAAAGAAGCCATTGTAATACTGGAAAGAACAGGAGGTTGATATCTTCCATTGATTCAAACCGTACGAAACCCCTAACAGCTAATTTTATGGCTGTAGATAATACCGTAAATAGTGCATCTTCCTAAAATATTAAGGAAATTAGGATTTGAGTCAACAAGGCAGAGAAAGCATCTAGATAAAGTGGCAATGGGGTACTTAGTCTTCTGTTAATTAAAATGCATGCTGGTCATGACTCAGAAAACCTGTTTGGGACTTAGGAATTATATCATTGCTCTGTAGCTTAGAGGAAACAAATGCCTGGTTTTATCTGATGGTTGAAACATATGCATAGAATGTAGTTTTAACTATATAAAATTTTATTTTCTGATTATTTTTAAGCATTAAGTATTCTTTGTCAGAATATCCATTTACGTTATAAAAAACAAGGTACGTCTGGATATCCATTAATAAAGAAGCTGGATAGGAAACTTGGAGGCCTGTCCCCCTCATCATGTAACCTGCAGGGCCTAGAACAATGCTTGGTATAGAGTACTAAGAAATTTTCAGAACAAATGAATTATTCCTGCTGATTCTGTTGCTGTTACAAATAAATTAAAAAATTGCAAATTCTGGCTAGGTGCCATGGCTCACACCTCTAATCCTAGCACTCTGGGAGGCTGAGGTTGGTGGAGCACCTGAGCTCACAAGTTCAAGACCAGCCTGAGCAAGAGTGAGACCCCCATCTCTACTAAAAATGAAAAAAACTAGCACAACGTTGTGGTGGGCACCTGTAGTCCCAGCCACTCAGAAGACTGAGGTAAGAGGATCTCTTGAACCTAAGAATTTAAGGTTGCTGTGAGCTAGGATGATGCCATGGCACTCTACCCACGGTGACATAAGACAACTCTGTCTCAAAAAAAAAAAAAAAAAAAAAAAAGAGAGAGAGAGAGAGAATTGCAAGTTCTTTTGCTTATAACTTAATTTAACTTCTCCTTTAAGCTCTATTCCTTTGAGGAGGATAAAATGTACTCTTCTGCAAGTCCAAGTATCTCCTAGTTCCCATGAGACTTCTATCAAAGTTCTCAAGGGCGTTTGTACGTAAAGGCATTGGGTTGGCTCACAGTCTTGGTGAAACCTTAACTAGATAATTAGGGAGGGTGTGTGGGGAAGGCTAAGCAGACTAGGTAAGCTTTACTGCTTCAGCTGAGCCTCGCAGACTCTATCTTCAGGCAGCTTTTCTGGTTTCAGGTTCTTTGCATCTTTCAATACAGAACTCTGGTCACAGTGATCTGGGAGTCTTATTGAATAGCAGTCTCCAAATTAAATGCAGATAAAGCTTACTATATTTCTTAGGCTTTTGTGTCTTTTTGAAAACACCCACTTGCTCTTCTCATCCCCTGCAAATGCGAAAGCTTTTCTGGAAGACAAGACGTGGATCTGAACTGTAGCTCTATAAAATCTGCAGCATTTTCCAGACCCTTTCTGCTGGGATGTGCACTGTTTTCACCACTCTGCCTTCAGTTCTTCCTCTCCTGTTCAGGTTTTTTTGGGGGGGGATTCAGATATATTGACATATATGAGGTCTGACAGTTAAAATTGTGAACTAGAAAAAGTGTTATACCCCTCATTGATGAATATGACTACAATCCCCTTCGATGTACTGCCCTTGGAAAACTATACGCTAATGCCAATGCCTGGTCTGCACTTCCAGCAGTTTTGGGAACTTTTCTTCTAGCATGACTATCAGAGCTGTCAGTATATGAGTACTGACAATTACGTTTGTGAACTTGCCTCTGTGGGCTTACGTTGGCAACACTAAATAAACAACTTGGTAAAGTGTCAGAACCTTGGTATATGAGCGTCTCCCAGCTGTGTTTATGTTGATGTGTGGCAGTGTCTTGCTGGTGGCATTCATTATTGCTGTCTGGTTTTGTGTGCCATATGATGATAGCTCTGATAGTGACTCCACAAAAAAGTTCCAAAAGTGCTTTAAGGGTGGACAAGGCACTGGCCTTGGTGCACAGTTTCCCAGGAAGGATTTTGAAGGTGACCTTAGTAATTTTCAACGATGAGGGATGTTGCACTTTTTCTAGGATGAGTTTGCAGACTTAATTGTCAGATCTTTTGTGTGTGTGTGTGTGTGTTCCCATGTGATCTACTTTGCAGAAAATTAAGACATGGAAATGAATACATATAAAATAGATAATTTAGGAAGTGATTACTAGCATTATAGAATTGTTTTTTGCTTCCCAGAGCCTACATTGTAATTTAGTTTTAACAATGGGTTTCCCTGGTGTATTTAAAAACTAGTTTAACTTTCTTCAAATGATTGGTTTTACATCTAGAACATAATGTATTAAATGAATATGATGAATTTATTTATCAAATGGTCACATACTCCCTAGGCCGTAACCAACTAGGAGCAAGAACTAAGATGTATGTCAATTGTAAAGGACCCATTGGCAGGCGAGTCGGCACCACTTCTTGCTCCTTACTCCACTGTGCCTCCCACCACGTCCCCAAGCCCTTTCCTTCGTTTGTTAGCCCCCAAGTGGCCTTCATCATGGTAGTCATGAAAGCATCCTGCTCTGTAGTCTCCCTCCCTGCTCATGGCCCTCTTATCCCTCAGCTATTCAGCTATAAACTGCCTCGTGCTGGGCCACTTTCCCGCCTTTGTGGTCCTTGGCTTGTTCCTTTCTGGGTTTCATTTTTGCTCTGTGGCAGCTAATGCTTCTTAAGGAGTATAAGACGAATATTTGCTGCATTAATGTCTTCTGATTTTCCTAGTGTTTTAATTATTTCAATGACCTTGAGTCCTTGCCTCTTACTTCCCTCTAGACCTGCACACCTGCCTTTTGGAGGTGCATGGAGGAAATGAGGGGGAGACAGTGACTGTTTAATTCTCCTCCAGTGCTGGGTGGGCTCCCTGCCCATGTCTGCTGATGCACTATGAAGAGAATTGCTCCTTCGTCTTCCCCCTGACCCCCGTTCACAACACAGAGACAGTCCTCATGCATCTCACCCCTGGGCCCACTTCACCGTTCCTCCCCGAGATGAGGCTCTTTCTACAGTAACTGCTGAAACTTGGAGATTTCTCCAGGTATCATCTTGGGGAACTGAGATGTAACAAATTGGGAAAGGGGAATGAGCAGCAATAGACAGAAAAGCAATGCTAAAATATTCCTCCTTGGGAAATTTGGATTTTATTCTTATTTCTAGATTGAGCCTTATGCCACTTGGCAGCCACTTTTGCCATGGAAGTTCTTCATTTTGTTGTTTTAAATGAGGCAGCAAATGAAGGAGACAGAAAATCTGAGGGATTTAGAGGTTTATCTCCCCTTAGGATATCTCTTCTTCATGAATATTTACACTCTATGTAGAGCTAATTCCTTTACACTGAAAGGGTAGGTTATTTGAATGTTATTTGTAGATTGAGGCCAGTCAACAAAGGACACTTCCTATGGCAGGTGCTCATGCTTTGCCAGTGTCCTCCCAGGAGGAGAGGGGACAGCCTTACTGATGTACTTCTTTTTTTCTCACATTGAAAAGAAAGTTCAAAGAAGTATTAAATTTTTTTTAAAGACAAAAAAAAACTAAAAAACCCATGGCCTGCATACATAAAATAAAGGCTTTTCCTTGACTGTTCCATACCGAGATAGATTCTAAGCTGCTGGGAGGCAGGACCTCTCTCCACAGCCTTTTGAATTTTTGTAGGAGTAGAAACAGCACCAAGCCTCATGGAGACCACTGAGAATAGAATTTCATCAAATACGTATTATTGATATAAAAATGTCCCAGGGAAAATTAATATTAGGACTTTCTTGATGTAGTTTCTTTAAAAGTGGTTTCAATAATGTGAATAGTCAACGTGAATGTGAAGCATTGTTGCTGCTGCTGCTATTGCCAGGGAGTTATTATAAAACCCTCAAAAGAGGTAACCTGGCTTCCTGATCAGGGCAAAGCTTTGCATGTGGATCACAGCATCTTCATCCTCAGTTCCGACTGGCCGCTTCAGTGCGGTCCTGGAACCTCAGGCAACTCATGGAACTTCAAGGCAGCAACAGCAGACTGAGCAATTGCAGAAGCTTCAAATAAATAAGAAAGCAACTGTCATTTTCCTACCACCTGTCACTTTTAACAGTTTTGTTAATTTTTCAGATGGTGTTATTCTCTGCTGCCCCTGAGTCCAATACACAGTCCTTGCAGGCATTTCTTTTCTGAAGATTTCCGACTTTTGTACAGCTTTCTTTTCTATTAGGAAAGACTTTCACCTAGACCACATCATCACAGCTGTTGAGGGTCCAGCTTTTGTCCTCACACTGGCATGTCTTCAAACCTTTCATGCCCTGGACTTCGCACCAGGGCTGTGATGTTTCTTTCTCTTCTTTCCTAAAATACAGTGGTACTAATAGTACAGACCATTGGGTTTTACAAGAATTAAATGAGATAAACATGAAGAACAGGGCCTTTTGATAGATGTCCACCAGTGTTATTAGTGTATTATTATCAAAATGAAACATAGAACTAGCCCCTTCAGATAAGTCAGCTGCATGAGTGCATCAAAATCTTTTGCCTCAAATTTCTTGTTATTTCAGATGAAAGCATCTCTTAGGACATAATTACATGGTTCTATGCCTTCATTTTCTACTTAACTTCATTAATACAGATATGATTCACATGCAAATGAGCAGGCCCCATTATGTACAAGGAACATGGAATATATTATGGAAAATTAATTATTTCAGAGGGAAATAGAAGTTTTTGTTAAAAATACAGACTGACCAGCTAATCAGTTCACTGGTTAATTGTCTGGCTTCTTGTCTAGTCTGCCTGCCCAAAAAGATTACAAATGGTATTGACTTTAACTATACTGAGAAAATCTCAAACTCTCCATTTGTGGATTAAATAAGGTATCTTTAAGGTTTACCATAAAATCTTTTCTCTTAAGAAATTGCTCTTTAAATTCTGTCTTTTCTTTTTAGGAAATGGCATTACCATTTTGTCTTATCAGGTTCTGAGTAATAAATTCAAATAAACAACAATGTTTGAGAACTAGATTTCTCTGTTCTACTTTTTGGTGTCCCATAAAATGATCTTTAAAAAAAACTTTTTAGGGTGTTAGTAGCCAAAAATTTGCATGAAAAGTCCAACCCTAAATTGGTTTGGATTTATGTAATTGGGGTCCATTCTTTTGGCAAGATTCAAGATGTAAAGGCTGGACAAAAGACTGTAGCTTTTACAATGTTGAAAATGCTCACAAAACCCCACAGCATAAATAAAACATTTAAAAATATTCCAACAATCTAGAATTATAAATGAGTCATGAAACATAACAAGGAAAATTCATATACAGATTCAAACTTTAACCTTTTTTAAGGTTCTATCAGAGATGAGTTCATTTGAAATGGAGCTTAAGTTTATGCTTTTTATTTTTTATTGTTGGGATAGGAAAAAATAGATGTGTATATGTTTTGTGGTTTTTGATTTTTCATTTACATCTGCATACATTGTTGTAATTGCCTGTGGATTTCATATAAGCTTTATATGAAAGAAAAAAATTGGGATTCACTAGCAAGAGAAACATTTCTTTTCTTACTTAAAAATTAAAATATTATATTATTTGTTTATAACAAGGAATTATAAAATGAGGTAGCATAAATAGCATTTATCAACATAGGAACATTAGACTAAACTCTATGCATTCTGATTGGTGAATTTTGGAGTGACTTTGTTAGTTCTTTACAGTGTAGTAATTGTATTATTACTTAACTACATTTTGGTAGGAAATATGCAGCCCTGAAACTCAGCATCCTCTGTGGAAATCAGACTTCCGGGATCCTCCTCTCTGCCTCCTAAAGACTGGGCCCATCACTCACACCCAGGGCACAATGCTGCTAGAGGTCGATGGTCCCCACTTTGAGAAACTGCTTCAGAGATTAGAGCCACTCATCTCCTTAGGTTCTTCCTGAAGGTTCTGGTGGTTCCCCCTCCCTGGCATGTAGTTGTCTTTAATCATAGTTTTATGGTTTAAATATATGGAAATAATAACAATATACAATACTTTCTCCTGGCTCAATTTCCCTAAAGCAGTCAGTCTTTCTGAGCCAAAGATAAAATAAATTAAGATACCAAGGTGATGTAATCACTACAACACCTAAAAGATTTTTTTGCTTATTAGTGATGTTTTTGTTAAGTGTGGCTATTCTCCAGCCATCATTCAGGGAAGGGCATGTGATGCGTTTTCTTGATTTATAATCCTTAGAAGATCATTGGCCCACAGTCGCCACAGGGAGGCTCTTGCAAATTGCTAAATGTCCTTATTCACCAGGGGCCCTTTGCCAGGTAAGTTCAACTCATTTATGTCTCTCACTTCCAGTCCTTTGGAGTTGAGTTTACATAACCTGGAGAGGTTCCTCACTGGTTGCAGGTGCTGTAGGTGCCTGGGGGATTACCAACAGCACAGGTGCACACAGGCAAAGGTAGCCACAGATGTGGGGTGGTGGGTGGGAGAACCAGGCTCAAAATTAAAAAGCACTTTTAGTCTTTGTGTATCTAACACACAACTTGAAACCCTATTTTAATAGGTGGGAAAACAGAAGGTGGCCATAGAGAAATAGGATCTGCTGGCACTGAAGGAGCAGCTACATCACAGCACTGTGCACCAAAGCTAGTCTTCCCTCCTGCAAGCCTCACTCAAGGAGAGGGACAATCTGAATCCAGGGTGTAACAACCCAGATGGCGCTTAGAGCTGTCAGGGTGGAGTGAAAATGTGGAGTCAGGAAAATGAGCAAGTAAAAGCATATTTGTTGGGCCTTTGTCCATGCACCTCAGAGTAGGGGCACCATAGAATCATACATCTACACAGAGATTTATGTAACCAAAATAAAAGTTTATGAAACAGCATTTATGTATATTCCAAGCAGTGCTTTATGTTATTTTCTCTTCTTTATTTTGCCCTTCTCTATCCTAGTGTAATTTATTCTATGTGCCTTTTAAACTGTCTGACCTCAAATCACTAATTTGGTTATACAACTCATAAAGGAATCATGACTATAGCAGCCTTTTTCAATTGTTTTTATCTCACAGCACACTTGAACCTATAGTTAAACTTGTGTGGCACACTTAAATTATGTTGATCAAAAAAGAGTAAAAAAAAATATATGTATACTTACCGTACTTTGAACTTCTTTCAAAAATAATTTAATGAGTGATAGTTAAAATTTTTCATGGCACACTTAACATCTTCTCAGGGCACGCTGTAGTGCCCTGTTGAAAACCACTAACTTACAGTTTGAAACTGCTTTATTTTTAATATATCTATATAATACATAAATAAAAATAATGTCCATAAACAGGGATGACAGAAGTCTACTGAGATATTTTTAAACAAATTTCAGAGATAATATATGTAAAGTGTTCAGCAAATACTTAGACACACAATATGAAGTCATTTTTATTTGATATTATTTTTATACATAAATGAAGATGGTTTTTTGTATGAAGGTTTCTACTACTGAATTATTTGAAAACCAAACCCAAGTAAAAATGAATAGCAATACCTTTGGCATGTAAGCTAATTGTTTTTGATAAAATGCATGGAGAAATTTGGTTCATGGTCCATTGATTAGTACCTGCCACTTTGTTTGCCTTGAAATGAAGATATTACGTTTGCTTTTATTTATGTCAATAGATTAGATTGAGGATTTGTCAGAATTTCCCTTAAATGTTTTGCTTTTCTTCTCCCTGCTAAGCTGACCTCTTTTGGCCCTTCTTTTGGCCATTGTGATTTCAGCTTTTTTACCCATTTCTTCATGAGCTGAGGGATACTGAAATGAACGCTGACAGTGGAGAGAATGCATTCCTTTATGAGACAGGACTGCTTTCTTCCTTTTGCTCCAGTTTTCAACCTTACAATGATTATATGTTCCCATACTTTGGCCTATGGGATAATATCAATAGATACCCTGATATTAAATATTCCTATACCCTGTAATTAAATATATTTATTTTTACTAATTTATTCTTTAAAGATTCATTAGGCCAGCACTTCATTTGGAAGTGTTGAAATTATGTTCATTAAGTAGACTGATATATAACTTTAGATTCTTGAATTCATCCATTCACCTATTATATATCATTAAACAAATATGAATTAAGTACCTGGCCTTATAGAATTTATGGTCCAGTAACAGATACATATACGCATCTTTTGCACAAAGGAAATTTATGTTGACCTCTGTGTTAGTTCAACTATGGCACTATAACATAGATCTTCTATGTTAACTGACTCAAATAAGAGATAGAATTTTATTTTCCTCTAAAGTGAGGCATATATGCCTAGCAGGGTAGTCAAATCAACCTCAACATATGGCTTTTAAGTTTAGCTCCACCCTTTCCTAGCCATCAAAAAGATATACACAGAGTCCAGGACAAGTGTCCTCATGAAGATGGCCTGAAAATGAACACAACAAGCCTTCTGCTCATATCTCATGGTCACACTTAGTTGCAATGAGGCTGGGAAATATATTCTGTGTTGGGTAACCAGATATCCAGGTAACTGTGGGTGATACAAGACAGGAAAGAAGAATGAATAAAAGTGGGCAGTTAGCATTCTCTGCCAAACATCTAAAACAGTAAGGAGAAATTAGTAAGGTCAAGGCTACAGGCAGTAGGAAAGAGTTTTCTAGTCAACTTGCAGTCAAGAAGAAGATACTGAGAATCAAACAGACAATTCAGTTCTGTTCTGTAACATAGTCATGAAGCTGCAATGAGAAGGCATGTGCAGAGTGTGGACCACTGAAGTACCATGTGTGACGCGCACCTGACCAAAGGTAGAGAGCAAGATGAAAGAAGCTCACCTATATGGGTAGCGATCTGAAGAGTGGGGCCAACCATTAGATCTTTGTCGGAGAGCCAAGGAAGCATGAAATTTATTCAAAGGTCTTGACATAAAAATGACCATGGGTGATTAAGAAACTGAAAGAATGTCAATTTGGTGGGCAGACACATAGAGCAAGTCATGACAAGAAATGAGACTCTGAGAAGGAAGCTGGAGGGAAATCATGCTTTATTCAATGCTGAGGAAGTTGATCCTTGTTGTAAAGACAAGAGTCAGGTCAGAGGAAATATGAATGCTAGTCATTATCTCAAACCCAGTCAGAGTGATAGCTGCATCACTAATTCCTAGGGCCAATGGAAGAAGATACAAAATATGGAAACTTTCTGCTCAATCCTTTAACATAAAGCAAATGTAAATGCTTATAATATAGCTTAGCATGGTTTTCATATAGAATGTTTAGCTACAAAATATTTTATTTAGATAATAGTGATTGAGTATGTACTCTACTTCATACTCATTGATTGAACTATATAATGCTTATACCCGCAGAAACAAGCAAACATATCATACTACAATAATGATAAAATAAGAGTTCCATAGTTCCATAGTATTATAAACAAAATAAGAGAGAAAGAAATAAGAGACAGAAAATAAAGTAAAATAGGCTTCCAATCAACCAACCAACCATGGAAGACATGAATCTGTAAGTGTATATGGTGGTAACATCTACTCAGGAAGATGCCCTGTAGTATTTGTGTGTGTGTGTATGTATGTGCGTGTGTGTGTGTGTGTCTTACTCTGTAGCCCCAGGTAGAGTATAGTGGCATTTTCATAGATCACTGTAACCTTGAATTCTCAAACTCTGCCTTCTAAGTAGCTGAGACTATAGGCATGCATCACCACATTTGACTAATCTTTTCTATTTTTGGTAGAAATGAGGTCTCACTCTTGCTTTGTCTGTTCCTAAACTCCTGACCTAAAGTCATCCTCTCTCCTCAGCCTTCCAGAATGCTGGTATTACAGGCATGAGCCACTGCACCTGGCCCCCTATATTACTCTTAAGGTTCTCCCCACCTCTTGGTACTGGACAGTAGTCCTTGATGACATGGCTGTCCCAATTTGAAAAAATGCTAATATGGTCAAAGTCTAGAATGAGAGAGGCGAGATGTAAGAGGTAATTAAAACTTACGAGTGAACCAGGAAGACATCTCGCATGCCACTCTATTAATTTAAAGAGAAGAAGAGAATGATTACACCCAGAGTAAATGTTCTTTGTCAGCATAGTTATGTTGATCTTTAGTCAAGCTGTAAGGGAAGCCAAATCATAGTCAGACATCACTTTATTGATTTACTGAGAGAAATCACCATAACCTAAATTAGAAAGTCATGTCAGCACAATCAATGCATTCTCTACTCACAGACTTATGTAACAATCAGGACATTGCTTGGTAAGCGAGGAATTTAGAGTGTTAGGTAAGTAAAATGTAAAAACGTCCTGATGAGAGACCCTGATGACCTGGATCACTTTATATCCAAGTGGCAGTTTTCTGTATTAAATATTGGTTTAGTTCTCAAGAAGTGATACTCAAAAAAGTATCCCTCATTTTCAAGTTTTTAGGAGTGCATTAGTGCTTATAATGTGCAAAACAGAACTTGAGGTAAGAACAAAAATGGTTTAGGTATTGTTATAGTAAGAAGCATCAGTAAGAAGGCACAGGAGGCAATTTGGAGATACTTTTTTGAACTCCAAAATAATTTTTCTTATTAGTGTTTATTTTTATTTGCATTGGCCAGAGGGACTGCACTGGCATCCTTAAGAACTGAATACATCTTGCTTTATTTGCCTTGCAGTGGATTTTTTTGCACTGTATCTATCACAGTGATGAAAATCACAAAAAATCTGGATTGTCGTCAGCCATCTTGCAAAAGCATATGGAATGGATTGGCTAACTCGTTTGATGAAACTAACTTAAAAGCTGGGTGAAATATAAAGATATCCTTTGAACATATTATGACCTGTAAAAACAAACAAACAAACAAACAAGAAATTCCCCAAATGCTGAAAATGAAGTGAAATGGGCAGCTTGAAAGAGAAGTACTAAACCTAGATTTCATTTTTAGAGTTCCTGGCAAGCCCTGACTCAGTTTTTTGTTGAAGGGTGCATCACCTGAATTAGGCAGAACATAAAGTTTAGATTGTGCTTGGGATGGGTAGGTGAATGAGTGGGAGATGTCTCTGACAGAATGGGAATACTAAAGGAAAGCAGAAAATTATAAATAAATTCAGCCCACAGAACATGAGAGCATCTTGTGTTTGTTAACTTTGATTTGGGTGGAGGAAGAAAATAAAAAGTTTCCTTTGAAAATTTAAGTTGACCCTCAACAGGTTTTCAGCCAGAATTCATGATACCTTTGTGAATCAACTCCAAATGGGGAATTTAATTTAAGGTGGTCCTAGGATGGTAGTGAAATAAGCCTGGGGAAGAAACAAGTTTTATGGAACTATGAAGCTCCTGAAAAGGACTTAAATAATTTCCACAGGTTATATTTCAAGAAATATGGGCTTAAACAAGCAAATAAAAATCAATAGATATCATAACGAGTGGCAGTAAAACAGAGAAGCACGGGAAAATTATACCTGTAAAAGCTATGGATCTTAGAATTATAAGATATAAATATAAAAAAATAATTCTGTGGACTCTGAGAGTTAAGAGATACTTTAAAATGTTATCAATGAAAAAGATACTAAAGGCTAACATCATAATTAAAAATAAATCAATAGAACTTTTGGAAATTAAAAAAATATATGTGTAAATCACTATATATTTATAGTGATTTAAATTAAAAATGCAATGAGGTTGAGTCACATCTACTCCCAAAAAACAGAATTAAATTATTCAAGATTAACTCCTTCAACCAAGAATTACTAAAATTTTATAATAAAAAAAAATTAAGTAAGAGAAAAGTACCAAGGGAGAAAGATCCTGAGGGAGTCAAGAATCTGGAAAGAGGAGAAATCCAGAAATGTTAGGATTTTTTGATTAGAGCAATAACTTAGACAAACAAGAAGACGAGAAGAGCTTTTGGCAGTTTCACTGGTCTAGTGGAACAGAAATTGAAGTCCTGGAACAAAAGGTCTGGAAGGCACCTGTTTTCATTCCTTTTACTGCATACAAATTACCCCAAATGTAGTATTGCCAAACAAGTTTTGTTATGCTCAGAGGTTCTATGGTCCATAAATTTAGGGAGGTCACAGCACACAGTATGTTGCTTTGTCTCTGTTTTCATAGTGTTTGGGGCCTTAAATGGAAATTTTCAGAAGTTGGGGATAATATGATATCTGAGGATTGGAATCATGGAGAGGTTTTCATTCAGATGTGTATGGCTATACTTTGGCTGTCAGCTGACACCTGTCATCACAAATGCAAGACATGGCCAATTTACTTAGTATCTACAAATTGTCTTTTGGGGGCTTCCTTACAATATGGTGGCTGGGCTTCAAGAGTGAGAATCCCATGAAGAAAAAAGGGAAGAAGTACAAGGTATTTTGATGATCTATCCTCAAAAATCACATGCTTGAATGATCATTTTGTATTGACAGAGCTTCTGCAGAGGCATGCTCAGGATCCAGAGTAATGGACATAGATTATTAAAAATAGGCATATTTTATTGGGAAATATAATCTCCCATAACACCCTGTGTTTTCATTTTGGATTCTGGAATGACTGAAGTATGGAAATGAGACACACAAAGAATAAAACCCAATTTCAAATTAGCTCAATCTCTTAATAGATTAAGATGATCTGTTCCTTCCATGATATTCTTCTCACAATAAAAATAATTTCTGTCTGGAATAAAATATTATCATCTACAACTTTATATATACTCTTCAGTTAATACACAGTATGTGATATTAAATAAAAATATAAAAGTGTGCTAAAAATATATTGACTGAAACAAAAAGCATAACAAAAAAGGTAATATACAAAAGATGTAGATATTGGAATTATCTAGATATTGGGGTATTAAGGTTCTATAGATTAATGTGATTGTGTATCTATGTCTACTAATATAACATTGTAGGAATTAAATAATGAGAAGGAGAATTTTAGCAGAGGAGGTGGGGAAGGTATAACAAATAACAAAGTGGAAACTAAAAAATGTAAAGTTTCAAGTAAATGAAATTATTTTAATAATGGTTTTAACAATAGGTTAGACAAAGCTGAAGAAAGAAAATATTGAACCAGTAGATAAATCAGTGTTAATATATGCAGAATAAAACATGGATAAATTAACAGAAAAAAACCCAGAAAAGTAAAATAAATAGGGCCTAGTTAAAAACATATAGCATATACAAAACTAAAGTCAATGAAGAAGAAACAAGAAATAAAAGGACAATGACAATAAAGTCAATACACAACTCTTGAGGATTTTTTAAATCTAATGAAAGGCATTAAGCCACAGATTCAAGAAATTCTCTGCACTGTAGAAAACTGCATATAGTTAAAACATTTAAAACCAAAATTAAAGAGGAAATTTTAAGAATAGCAAGAGATAAAAATTACATATTATCTTTATGGGATTGAGATGATAGAGATGGCTGACTTTTTATTAGGAACAATGAAAGCCAAGTTCAATGGAGGAACTAATCAGAGTACTAAAAGAAACTTGATATTGTTCTATTATTTTATATTAGCAAAATGTTACTCAAAAATAATATTGAAATAAGGATATTGTAGTATAAATAAAACTTCAGAATTTGTCATCAGCAGATCTGCACTGAAGGGAACACTCAAAAGTGCTCTTCATGCAGACGGAAATGATCACAGATAGAAGCATAGAGATATGGAATGTGGAGCAAACAGTAAATCTGTTGGTATATCCAAATGACTTTTGCTTCTATAAAATGATAATAATTAGTTTGACGTGAAATAAATAAAAAGTGAAAGTATATGACAGTAACAGCACACACACATAAACAAAACCAAGTGTGGAAACAGTAGTAAATAGAAGTAAACTATTCTGAGATCCTTTCATTGTCTAGACTATGATAAAAGTAGCAATTTGTTTTATGTTCCTTTTTCCTTTTTTTCTAGCCGTTTGTTGGGTTATTTAATTATTTTCAGTTAGTGTTCCTATACATTAGCTTGTTAATTATTTACATTTCACTGTTATCTTACTAGGTGCTATTGAGATTATCATTTGCTATTTATACATAGAAAAAATGGTAAGATGTGTGTATATATTAGTAATGGCATAAAATAGTAACTTAATATAAACAGATAAAAAATCCAATTAAAAGACAGATTTTCAGACTATTTGGGGCAAAAAGTCTATTTGCTATTTATGAAACAAGCCTTAATTATAAAGATACAGAGAATTTGGACATAAAGAATTAGAAAAAGACAGCCCATGTTATTCCTGTTATAAATGTTTATGCTGAAGAAATAAAATCAAAGTCAAAATCTGTGAGTAGTGGTTTATGGGAATAATGGGAAAGATTGAAATGGGTGCTCCTAGAGGTGAATGAGTTTGTTGTTATTGTTGTTTTAAATTGGGAGAAATTACATTAAGAATTTTTAGAACATTTTATTATAGTATTTTACAAAAAAACCCAGAAAATTTGAATTAATTTAGCAGTTGACATGTTTATTCAACTAAGTAGATTTTACACATTTTTGTAACTTCCCTATCATACATCTACTTATTTATCTGCTTATTCATTCATCTGACTTTTTTTTAATAATTTTATTACATCATAAATGTGTACATTAGTGCAATCATGGGGCACAATGTGCTGACTTCATATACAATCTGAAATATTTTCATCGAACTGTTAAACATAGCCTTCATGGCATTTTCTTAATCACTATATGAAGACATTGATATTCTACAT
>CAUYRH010070082.1:0-10047 GCA_963574655.1 Perodicticus potto
AGAAAAGAAAATTATAGACCAATATCTTTAATGAATATAGATCTAAAAATATTCAATAAGATCCTAGCAAACAGAATCCAACATCACATAAAACAAATTATACACCATGACCAAGTTGGTTTTATCCCAGGGTCTCAAGGAATAGAATGGTACCAGTTAGGGTTAGGGTTAGGAATAGAGTGGCACCCACCTTATCTGCCTCAGCCTTAGAGAATTCCATGTTAAATACACACTGAAAAGCTGCAATAAGAATCACACTTGATTTTAGCCAAAAGGCCGAGAAGCAAACTGCAATGAGAATCAAGTTGAGAGCTCTGAGCTTCAGAGAATTTCTTCTAACATTCTGTTCCATGTACTGAGTGTCTCTAAGTTTTGCCATCATAATTCTACAAATTTGAATACCAAAGTAACACAAAAAATTGCCCAAAAAGACTTCCTTTGCTAGTTCCAAATAAGTTGCCCCAGAGCACTGGAGAATACACATAACACAAAATTCCTAGAGCAATAATATGGATGATGGCAAGCTATCTAGAGAAAATTACTGTCAGTAAAGATAGAGGCTTATTCTAATTAGGTAACTACTCAAGCAGCTTTCTAAAATTCTCTCTTTGGTGCTTATATCATGGATTATTCTATGAGATTTGAGGTTTGCCAATGTTCTTTGGTAAATCTTCTGTGGTTACAGCAGAGATCTAAAATGTGTTTTTTCCTTCTAATATTCCATTTATGAGTCGATGATGACCGAGAGCACCAAAGCATTCAAAGGCTAAAGTCAACAAGTGTCAATCTACTCTATGGCAGGTACAGCGCTAAAAACTGGGGCAAAGGGAAATCACAGTTCTTGTGAATAAATAAACATGATATACTAAGGGTTATAAAAGGAAAATTATAAGTTCTTTTTGGAGAACAAGGGAGTGTATTAAAAACATGAAAAAGGGGTGGTGCTTGTGGCTCAAAGGAGTAGGGCGCCGGCCACATATGCTGAAGGTGGTGGGTTCAAACCCAGCCCCAGCCAAAAAACTGCAAATAAATAAATAAATAAATAAATAAAAACATGAACAAAATAGTTGCTTTTTATTGATGGATTGAGTGATGACCAGAACAAGGGACATAACTAAAGAAAAAGACTCCTTGATACTTGATAGGTCAACAGAACAAGACTGTTTCAAGTAAAGAAAATTAAGACAGGGTGGAAATGATGGGGCAAGGAGAGGACTTTACACATAAATTACCCAAATCCCTCCATTTATACCAAAAACATTTTTGATGACAAGTTTGGGGACCGAAGTAACAGCTAGTAACAGTCATCCAAAAGGTGAAAGCATGAAAGGAAGGTCTAGCTGACACCGTTGTATGAATTCAACTAGAACAAGTGGCAAGAGACTGGGAAACTTGATGCACAGGAAAAGTGAATCTGGGGGAAGTTCCGTGTCACTGAGCATGTCTATGGCATATCCAGAGGTAGCCCGCTGTGCAGCTCTTTTGATTTAGGCAGCACACTGAGAAGGGGGGCGCTGCCTTTTTAACCAGACAGTTTCAGAGAACACTGAGACTGATGGAGACTATCATTTACTGAGCAGATGGTGTGTGATCCTAGCGTGTGTTAACCCATTTGATCCTTGCAACAACCCTAAGAGGGGCCTACTATTAACCCCGTTTTATTAGACTTAGATTATGGACTTTTAAATATTCTTATTTGGAGTCCTAGCTCTATCACATATTATTTCTATGATGGCATAAACTTAAAATGTGAGTGAATGAAGAAATAAAGTAAAGAAACTTTCCCAAAGAAGAACAGCCAAGCCAAAGCAGGATTAACATCCATAGCTCCCCAGTTTATAGGCAGTGATCTAGTCCCACATCATCATATCCCTAGTGGGAAATTCTCTAGTCTATTCTGAACTGTCATCAGGCACATTCAAATGACAGCTCCTTCCTACCTTCACATATTTTGGGGCCATTTCTGCATTCAGTACTCTCCATGTGGCATCTAATGCCGCAAACTGTGTCTTGCAATGTAACTGTTGCAAGATAGCAAATTGGTGCATTCTATTTTAGGTGAGTGAGGGTGGGGCAGACACTTTAACAATACTTATCAAAATATCAAATGTACAAACCCTTTACCTAACAATCCCACTGTTATGAATTTAGTCCATTGCTATAAAGTAAAACTATCTTCTGCCATCTAATCATTCATTCACACATACACACATATATATATACCCACATTACATACTTACACAAAAGGCTAATAGGTGGCAGGGTGGCATCATGACTAAGAATAGGGCCTTAGGAGCCAAACTACCTGAGTTAAAATCCTGCTTCTACCACTTCCTAGCTGGGACCTCTTGGGCCTCCTGGACCTCTAAGCCTCAGTTTGTTCGTTAATAAAGTGGGACTAAGAATAGTACCTATTTCATAGCTTTGTTGAAAAGATTAAATTAATTATACATGTAACGGACTTGGACCTGCAAATATTAAGAATTATATATATGCTACCTGTTGTCATTATGATTACTAGTCAAATGCTGTGATAGCGAAACAATCCTGAAAAAAATCTAAACATCTGCCAAGAATAGAACAAATTCATGACAGCATAAGAGGAAATGATAACCCACTAACGATGCTTAAATATATCTAAACCAGCAGCTTGTCCAGCACAGAAAGAACATACATGTGTTACATAAAGAACATTCTGGGGCTCTCTGGGGCTTTCTTCCTTTCAGTTGTCTGCAAGCCATTTGTTGAATGGTATAAAACTACTGTGGTCTGAAGGGTTCAGGATGAGTGGAAATGCAAGGCAACAGGAAGATTAAAGTCATATGAATGTGCACACAGACATAACATCTTCCCAGACTCACTTGGGTCCTTCCTACCTGCCTTCTCACTCTTTGATTTGTAGCTATTGTGGGAAGAAAATATCTGAGCTATCTTCCTTTCTTCTCTGCTTTCAGTAGACTTTCCACAAGAGCTGCCAAAATAATTTGGGAGCATGCATGTTTTCCTGCCTGGATCTACAATGTTAGGTCTTTTGCTGTAAATTCTTTTTCACACCCTTTGCCTGACAGGTAAACAGCATGAAACCTCCTTTTGCAGATTATTCTAAGAACTTCTTCTATTTAGTAATTAAAGTTAGTCTTGTGTCTCAAAAAAATTCGAGCATTTCTGAATCACACTTAGCCATATGAAATTTTTGAAAATAAAGCAAAGGGGTAAACCAGTAGATGGAGATGAGATTATAAAAATACCATTATTTAATTCAAGTTATGCTGGGAGTATATCACTGAGAGGAGTAACATTTCATGGCCTAGGAGGGTTTATGGGTGAGAGAAAGGACAAGGAAGGTAGGTATGTCCCTCACAACCTAACATTGACCCTTTATGAACTAAGTATTATCACCTCCATGCCATAAATGAAAACACTGGGGGTCAGAGGTCTTAAAGATTTGCTTAAGTATATTTAATGAGAAAAGGATAGAGTTTAGATTTAAAATCAGGGTTAGCTGTTTCTAAAACCACCATGCTCGTTTTTTCTAAAGACCAACATTTCCAGGTAAGGGTTTATGAATAGATTTTAGTAATGATAATGGCCAAAGGTAAGGATGAAGGAATAGAAATAGTTCTGTTAATATATATATATGAAAAAAAAACTCCTAATGGGGCTGATTTACTCATGAAATGCTATGAGGTGACAGATTATCTCATGAAATCTTTCTGGATGCAAGCTTCCCAGGGAAGGAACAAAGTTATGGCCAAGGTCCAATGTTCTTAAGGTACTTTGCTATTGGCCAAAACAAATGATAAATTGGTGACATAAGCATTCCTGGGACTGATTCAGAGGTTCTTAATTTATAAGGAACAAGTCTTGATATCACAAATCCTACTAATCTTTCTAAAGGAAAAAAACTACTAGGAGAAAACTCTAGAAACCAATTGCATGTCTAAATACCCAGTAGGGTCATAGTGCTTGGTTCAGCCCTGCTTGAGCCTACTGGATACTGCCCTATCTCAGGGGTACCTGAACAAGAAGGGCTATCTAGGATGAAAATGAACTACCGCAAAAAGCTCTGGCCACCTTCCTTCTGACTGGCAAGATCTGAGCTTTTGACCCTATCTCCTTCATGCTCCCCATCCTCATCCCAGGCTAAGGAAAGAAGTCAAGGCCAAAGCTTTCTGTACCCTTCTCCATCTGCCTGGTTCAAGGTCACCTTCCTTACCCCAGTGCCAGCTACATCTTTCTCCCTGAATATCTTCTTATCAAAGTTCTCTGTCAAAGGTAAGAGATGTGTCAATCCCAGCTAAGTCATCAGTTGAAAAGGAAGTATGGTACTAATCGTTACAGGGATAGTTGGAATTTCACTGGAGATTTATCAACAATTTAAGGAAAAAAGCCTAAAGAAACTAAAGGAATGCATATATGCATTTAAATACTATTAAAAACCTTGGTGAGACACATAATTCTTTGTAAGAAACACAGACACACATAAGAAATACACAAAAAGAAAGATAATACACATATATGTAATTATAACAGAAAAAATGTATCTGGAGCACACAAGGCAAGAAAAGAAGTATGCGTGCATATTCTCACTTTGGAGGATCAGGACTTGGTGGCACTCACAGACATTCTTACAGCTGTTGCTTACCTCCACAGACCGTGGGGTGGGGTGTCCCTCCAGACAGCTTAGGCCCTTGAGACCAAGAGCCAGGCTTCTGCCACGTGTCAGTGTGCTTCTCTGTGCACTCGAGAGCTGCATCTCTATGTTCCCTTGGCATCTACGCTCCCACTTGCCCAAAGAAAGTCCTAAATTCCACAGTTTCTTAGATTCTCTCCATCTAAACTTCACTCTTCAAAGTGAAGCCCTGAAAAGTGTGGTCACCATAAAAGGTCTAAGAGTGGCTGAGAGAGGGCTTGGCCTGCTTTGTACATGGCTCAGAGGAGATGCTAGGAGATCCCCAAGGAGCATTTGCACAGGCCCAGCACAATACTACTGTGCTCGGCTCTCAAGGGGCCCTAAAATTGTATTTGTTTAATTGCTCTGAACTGCATGGCCATGATAAGGGTAGCATCTCAGGTAGACTCGGAAGTAACACCAGCGTCCCATGAGAACAGTTGTACTGACCATAGTGGCCAGTGCCTTTCCTGTCCTCATTCTATACCAAGGTGAGGAGGGGGACAGAATCTGTTCAAAAAGTTCTCAGTGTACATTCAAAATCTAGCCCCCCATGAAGCCCCCTTGGCTAAAAAGACAGGACTTGAAGCATTGTGTATAGGTTACACTACTGTCCTCAGCTTACTGTATCTAAACACAGGCCAAAGGACTGATTCATGTGGCCACCAAGTGACTTTCCCCACCTAGACTGTGAACAACTCCCAGAGTTGTGCTCCAGGTGCTTGCTTTCCCGAATTTTGTGACAGAAAGGGCCATCAGCTGGGAATCTGGAGGCTTCCGACACTGGCCTAAATGCTATGAATTGAGGTATAAAACCAGTGAAATTCAAGTTGGGAGAAACTTTAGAGGTGACAATGTTCCAATATCTAACTTTGATAGATGAGGACATGGAAACAGGGAGATGTAAGATGATATAACCATGGTCACGTGCTTTATCCAGCAGGTTCAGAGCTAGAATTCAGGCCCCTGTCTCATAGCCTGGGGCTCTGTCCACTGCAGCATCAGCGTTCTCCACGGGTTGGCATTTGGTAACTCATGAGATGCACTCTCGGACCCCTGCCACACATGCAACTCGGCCACCTGACCCTCTGGTATTCCTTCTCTCTTACTCACTTGAAAATGGATGAATCTATAGATGAATCTCATAGAATCTAAGTTCAAACACTGAATCGGTTTCTCTCCCTCTCTCTTTCCAGAGCCGTTCCAGAACACCATGTGGGAGAAAAAACAACAGAATGGAAATTGCTCATGCGGAGCGTTGAGGAGGCTGCCCACCTCCCTCGCACAGCCCGTGTGCAAAGACAGCTCCTCAGCTGTGCCGTAGACACAAGGTGGTTCATGCTCATTATTTATTGTGCCAGCTGACAAGCCAGCTGGCACAGATCACTCCTCAATTCCAGCATGTTGACAGGTGCCAGCTGCCACTCAAGAAGATGGGTGGCATCCCTGCTGGCCAGCAAGGTACAGCCCTGCCCCAGGCCCTGAGACCTGCTCCCTCCAGAGAGCCTTCCAGTAGAGAGGTGAAGTGGGGCCAGTTCTGTGCTGGGTATGGGGGCAACAGGGCAGCAGCCCACTTGAGCTGGCAGGGGAGTTGGGGCCACAGCTGGAGCCAAAGGTTATCCTAATACTCCCTGCATGTCTGTGTTGCATTTGGCTGAGGAATGGCAATTCCAGACCAGACAAAGAGGAGAAGCAAGAAGAGGCAAAGTATTGCACCTGGAAAACACGCCAGGCAGCACCAGTGAGGTGAGCTGAACATTCAGGGATCTGGCAGTCTCCTCCAACCTGGCCAGGGCTGCCTCAATTCACCACACAGGGAGAAGCAGCCCTTTGCAGAGCTAGGGAGGGGTCCAAGGAGGGGTCTGGCTGCCTTGACCCAGGTCATAGGACACAGAAAAGGCCCTCAAGTAGTAGACACCAAAGACAAGAAGGAGCCCTTCTGCTTCCAGGTTTTCCTCTGCCAGCCCACTCGGCAGAGTGTGGAGCGGAGGATGTCTACCTCAGTGCTGCTGACATTTGGGACTGGACAATTCTTCACTGCAGGGGACTCCTCTGCCTGCAGATGTTTGGTAGCATCCCTAGACTCTCTTAAGACGCCAATAGTACATTCCCCACCCCCACAATTTGTGCCAATTAAAAATATCTCCTTTTACTGGGAGTTGCTGGGGGTGACAAAAGAGAATAGTTGTCAACTAAGAACCACTGGTACAGAGACCAAGAGGTCAAGTTTTCAGCCTGCCTGGATTCTGAACCCCAACCTGATGGTCTGCCATGTTATTCAGTCTTCATGCTTCAGTGTCCTCAGCTGTAAAAGGGGAGGATAGTAACATAACCTGCCTTCCAGGGTGATGGCAAATATTAATTTCTTTCTTATAGGCAAGGCCCTCAGAGTCATGCCTGCCCACAGTCTGTATTCTTCTACCCCAGAGAAGCCCAGGGGAACACCCCATTCCTCCAGAATCCTTACTGCAGGGTTCCAGGTTAGAGTCTACCACTGAGAGGCATGTGCGTACAACTTGGAAAGCAGAAGAGGAGAATCCAGGGTTCCTCTCCAGTAATGCAGGCAGGGCTGTGGGAAAGAAGAGACACAGAACCTACCTCACCTTCCAGTCCTCCTGAAAATTGCCTATTTGGGTGTCATTTTGTGGCTGAGATTCGCTGTGGCTATTTCCTTTGATTTCTGTAGCCTCCTAATTTCCTGAAAGCCAGATCCAGTTCTCGCTGGCCCTTCCCCTACCAGCCAGTTCTATAAGACATAATTTTCTTATTAAATCCCTTCATGCTTTCCATAAAAAAAATTTGTCTTATTCACCCATTACCTTGATGGAAATACTAAAATTGCACCATAAGGAAAATGTTCCTGGGAGTAACAATGCATCCATTTACATGTATGGATGGTCTCACAGTGGAACCTTCATTCCCAGAGATAAGCTCGAAATATTATCCAGAGATAAAACTGGAGACACTCAAGATGCTTGGGGGCATGGGAAGGAGGTGCCCAGGCTGGGTTACCACTTGCTTACATTTTCTTCCCCACATGTGTAGAATCCTGAGATACTGAAAAATTCTATTTGCAAATGCCTTTAATAAGAACAAGGTCCTAAAATACAGGCCAGCTTTATGTATGCAAAGAGCTACAGCAGAAGTTGGAATAGTGTGCCTAGTGAAAGGAACAAGCAGTTGCTGATGTAGGGCTCTAGGAAATCCAATGTGAAGAGAATCTGCCATGTCCTGGGCAGGAAGAGGCAGGATTTCTGGCCTCAAGGAGTCCATAGTCAAGTGGTGATGAAAATGGAACGTGTCTTGGTGTGATTCACATGGCATTCAGTGGCTTAAGTGTGCCTTGGGTCCCAAGAGCAAGGCCCTAGGGGATAGCTGCTGGGCTGTGCAGCACACAGCACTTTCACAGACAACAGTCCATTCATAGAGCTGCCCTAGCAGCCTAAGACCTGGCATCCCTGTCTTCCTGGTGACTAGTGCACTGAACTTTCCCGATCCACCATCCCTGGTCCATTCAACCTCACTGTTGTGTGATCTGTATTTCCTAACAGGCTTTTGAAAAATTGCTTTCCTCTGGCCACACTGCTTTGGGTAGGCCAGACACCTTGTCCTCACACTTCATCTTCATTTGCTATAGCTTTCTGGAAATTCTAGGTGCTAGGTATGCATGGGAAACTGGGCATATTTGCTCTTAACTTTTTTTTTATTGTTTTGACACACCCGCCAAGAGATTGGTCTTTCTTTCCAGCACTGCTTTCAAAAGTCAGATTTTTATGGTTGAGAATTCTCATTAAAAATGATTACTTTTGTCAGCAGAAGTCAGAAAGGTGACAGGAGAGAGGGAAGTATTAAAGGCACTGAGATTTTTCTTCCATTTGCAGAAAACCTTCCTGTAAAACAAACATCATGGGGAGAATGAAAAAATGTAAAAATGTACAACAAAACCCCTTCTAACCTTTCTATATGTCATTCAAAGCATTTTCATAAGTATAGGGGCTAACCCACTGGCCCCATTACCTCATCATACCTACTCATTAGGCTGTAAACGCTATAAGAACAGGACAGTGTTTTCCATGACTCTGATGTCTCTACACCAGTCACTGAAATGCCTAGCATTGACAAATACCTCATGAATAAACAAATCAATGAATTACCAACATCTATAAGAAGAGAGTGGACCAAAGTAGCCAATGCACATTTTGGAGACCCAATGTAGGGTCTAGAAATCTAGCAAACCAAATTATTTTTGGTAACCGTTACATTTGTTCTTCTGTGTCAAAGGAAGAAAACCCCCAAATGGTCAAAGATCATTCCTAACTCCCTTATGATAATTCTCTCAGGAATTCTGAGGATATAAAAATTCCTGGTGGTTTTACTTAGATATTGATACATTTCCTTGAGTGCACTGAGATTCACCTGTTTGTTTAGCATGCAAAGGCATTCTTCTTTACATTTTTTTTTAACAAGTGAACAGTTTATTAAGAATTAAACAAAGGTATGATGTGATACAGTACAAGCAAGACACTCAAGATAGGTATAATAGTACTACTTACACAAAAACTTAAATTTCCCCTCAAAAAACCCCACAAGACTACAGAGAAAGCAATTTCACTGTTATAAAATAAGATATTTTAGGCAAAGTATTAACTCTGCCTCCCCAAATCCCAACCTCCCAACAAACAAAAAACTATCTGGGAATACTGCTGTGCTAACATATTAACCACAGTATAATCATTCATAGAAAAACAGTAATTAAACAAAAAATTAAATTAAATAACAAAGTTCAAACTATCATAAACTCATAGACCACAATGATTGTACAAAACAAGCAATTCCAGAAATCTTATAAACAATAAAAGGAGAAGAAATATTTCAACATCATTCTACTTGATCTGGATACACCTGATATTGAAATTGGAGAATATGTTGTTATAAAGGGAAATTACAAACATGTTTCACTTATAGAGATGAGGATGCAATATCCTAAAAAACATATTGACAAGTTGAATTAAAAAATTAATATTTGAGTAATGTACTTTTGTCAAAATTGAATCCAATTTATATGAAAGTTAGTCACTATTTTCTTTTCTTTTTTCTTTTTTTTTTTTTTTTTTTGGTTTTCTTTCTCTCACCCCTCCCTCCTTCTCTGTCTGCTCTCTCCTTCCCCTATGCCCCATTGTGTCCTTAATTGTCATTAATTATCTTCAAATCAAAGTTGAATACATAGGATTCATGCTTCTCCATTCCTGTGATGTTTCACTAAGAATAATATGTTCCACCTCCATCCAAGTTACTACAAATGCAGCAAAGTCTCCATTATTTTTGATGGCTGAGTAATATTCCATTGTATACATATACCATAGCTTACCAATCCA
>CAUYRH010070083.1:0-19151 GCA_963574655.1 Perodicticus potto
CCCTGGGTAGAGTGCTGTGGCATCACAGCTCACAGCAACCTCCAATTCCTGGGCTCAAGCGAGTCTCCTGCCTCCGCCTCCCAAGTAGCTGGGACTACAGGCGCCCGCCACAACGCCCGGCCATTTTTTTTGGTTGCAGCCGTCATTGTTGTTTGGCGGGCCCGGGCTGGATTTGAACCCGCCAGCTCAGGTGTACGTGGCTGGCGCCTTAGCCCGTTGAGCCACAGGCGCCGAGCCAGCTTGAATGGTTTTAAAAGTCAGCTTTATGGAGGTGTCATTTACACCAAGAAAAAAGATTGCTCTGCTAACTGTACAGTTCTGAGTTTGGACAAATGTGTAACTGTGTAACCACCACTGAAGATATTAAACATTTCTATCATTCCAAAAATGTCCCTCACGTCCCTCTGTGGTTCACTCCTGGCCCCAGCACTAGGCCTGACAACTACTGGCTGTTTTCTTTCCCTCTGGTTTTGCCTTCTCCACAACGTCGTGTCAATGGAATCATACAGCGCGGAGGGCTGGGGGTCTGGTTTCCTTCACTTAGCATACCGCTATGTATCACCAGTGCTTGGCTAAGATCTGCTAGTTTTTAAGTCTTCAACTTTCACTTTCTTGTCAAAGAGACAAAACGATGGGCCCTACCTCCTCTTTGCTATGGAGAAACCAAATTCCTGATTTAGAAGCTTTATTAAAAGCTTGAGATCTGGAAAAGGATGGTAGTCCCCACCATCTCAGTTAGCCTGAGACTGAGGGTTTTCCCAGGATGTGGGACTTTCAGTGATAAAACCAAGAAAGTCCCGGAAGGAGCAAGGGGGGTGGGGTCTTGGTGTGTGCCACACCTTTTGGAGGCAAAACACGATTGTAAGAGGGACTTTACCTACCAAATGCAATCAGTGTAACCTGGTTTCTTGTACCCTCAATGAATCCCCAACAATAAAAAAAAAAAAAAAAAAAAACCAAGAGAGTCCCAAGCAAAGCCGGACAGTCACCCAATTTGAGAAAGCTACTTCTAAGCGTAGAGCTGTGTACATTCACCCAGCTTGGAATCCTCCCGGCACATGGCAGGTTGCTCTCTCCGAGCCAACAGCTGACTCTCCTTTCTTGGTTTAATCACAAGCAGAAGGCTGATTTGCAATCTGCTGGGGCCGAGCTTCCGTACAAGTTCACCACACCCCACCAGCACTGCAGCTGCCATTACCTCCCCCCACCCAGGGGCTTGAGGAAGTGAGAACTCAGGGGTCTGTCCAAAAAACAGCAGAGCAGGGCTTCCACTGTGCGGATGCCCCTCCCTTTTCCTCCCTAAAACTTAACTCCCACCTAGAGATGGGACACCGATGTGCCCCAGTCTCCTTCGGCCTTTGCACCAGTCTGATGCAATGCTTCTGGGATACAACCAGCTCCTCCTATTTTTCTATGCAATTTCTCCCTACTCTTCCCTCAGTGGGGGGTTTTGTTAGTTTGTTTTTAAGACTAACTAGGGAGGTGAGAGGCAAGTGATAAAAAATTAGTAAAGGGCCCAAAGCTATTATTAGAATTTAGGTTCTTGTCTATGTAAACTTACTAAGACATCAGAGAAAAGTTAGGCAGGACCAGGATGTGGTTTAAGGCTTAAGAAAGAGCAAATCAAAAAAGAAACAATGCTTAGGGAGAAAAAACTTCCTGAGCAAAAAGCGAGACCCTCCATCTCTATAAACAATAGAAAAACTGAGGCAAGAGGGTTGCTTGAGCTATGATGCCACAGCACTCTACCTCGGGTGACAGCTTGAGACTCTGTCTCAAAAAAAAACAAAAAAAGGATGAATGAGGAAAAAAAGTAAAAGCAATTCCTTGCCTTCGCCTTCCTCCTCTGGAAATCACAGATGGGTGCTGTCTCCGAGAAGCAGGGATGCCTGGGACCTGGCTAAGCAGCCCCAACTCAGATCTCCAACAGCATCAAAAAATCATGCCCTGGACAGAGGTGATGCCCAAATTAACTCTGAGGCAGCAGGAACTGGAGGGGAGGGTGTCAGAGCCACATCACTGAGGTCTTGGGGCCTCTGTTCCCCTGTATTCACTGAGCATTCCCCTTCTTGAAATATTTACCAGTAGCTCTTACAAGTTACTCCGCCAAGCAGCCTGTGAGGCGGATTAGTACTCGTTATCCTCACGTGTACAGATGAGGAAACAAGGCCCAGAAAGATTAATTGACTTGCCCAAGGTCGCATAGCGAGTTAGTGGCAAAAGCCAGATTAGAACCCAAGCCTGAGTGCCCAGGCCGGCACCCAGCTCCGTGACCTCCCTTAGCCATCTACCCAGAGCACAGGCGGAACCAGGTCTGCGCCTCCTGGGAGCCCTGGAGGGCAGGCGAGCTGCTGCAGAGGCACAGACAGGCTCATACTCACAAGCAGAGACCTGCAGGATCCTTCTCTGTACCACCAGACAGCAACACCCCTGTGCTGGAACAGACAGAAATAAGGCTCAAGTCGGGAAAGCCAAGGGCAGCCTCGGGGGGGAGGGGCTTGCATCTCCACTTCTGGACTTTGGCTTTGAGGTCTTGCTTCATTTCCCTTTGTATACCAGGTCTGCTCTCAAGGGCTAGAACAGGGAGAATATGTGCTCTCTTTACCTGGAATTCATCACTCTTCCATTCCCCAGTCATATCCCAGACACCTACTAGGTGCCTAGCAGGGTGCCAGGGGCTGGGGAGGGCCACAGGGGAGAGAAGAGAAAGTCTGTGTCTTGAAGGAGTTCAGCCTAGCTGGAGCAACAGTTCAACCTGAACTTGAAGGAGTTCAGCCTAGCTGGGGCAACAGACACATACACATATAGTTATAAGACAAGACGACCCAAACTCAACAGATATCTGTGGAGTATCTATGCTGTACCAGGCATTGATGAGGCTGCATCAAGACTGTGACGGGTCCCAGGGGATGTCAGGGGAGGATCCCTGGAGGAGAAGACGTGGGCTAGGCCCCAAAGACTTAAGGAGTTTAACTGAAAAGTTAGTCCCTTCCAGGCCACAGGGATACCAATAAGAAATGAGTCTGAAATGACTTTGGGCACTTCTTTCTAAATGAAACCTTGAACAGGAATTCTACCGTTTAGAAACCCAACTGTCATGGATATCAAATCTTATTTCTAACCTTCTGGAGTGGTGCTTAATCTCCACAGGCCCCAGGTGACCTATCTCTCAAATGGGAGTAAATGGCCCTCTGTGTTTCAGCCAGTGGCTCTGGACTCTGCTAACAATCTTTGGAGACACAGTCCTAAAAAAGTCCTTCAGAAATGAATTCCTCATATGGCCTACAGCATTCTATTTCCCACTAAGTCTGCTACCCTCCAGCTCTCAACAGGAAATTGGTTTTATTTATAAGAATCACAATCCTAAACTGACCTTTGCTGGACAACCCGCCCACACACTCCCTCCCTCACTTCCCTCTCCTCCCTTGCAAGACATATCCTCTTTCCAAAGATTCCTCAGTGACCACAGAGCAACCAGCATTGAGGAGTCACGGAGAGTGAGATGGAGATTGTTTTCTGGCGGGGAAACTGAGGCCTGGAGAACTCAGTGACTCGCCCAAGGAAACAGACCCCTTCTGAGTTCTTCACTGCAGTGTGAGTGCTATCTTTCCCGTCTCAGTGGGGGCTCTGGACACAACATGCCATCCTCCCATGGCTTGAGGAAAGCCTCCCTTCTCTGAATGACAGAAGTCTTTAGAGAAACATTTCCCATCATTAAAGGGATTTAGAAGAAAATTGGCATAGTCTCCTAAGCTTTGAAGCTCCTTGGCCCTTCCTGGCCCTTTAATTGTGAGGGACCCAGCCTGGTTCCCAGAGCTCCCACCCCTTCAGAAGGAGGGAAGGGTGAAAAGAAGAATTCTCCCACTCTGCCTGGCCTCTCAGCACCAAAAGCGACCTCTCGATAATTCTGTTCCTCATCATTTCATTGCCACAGCAGCCAGGGCTCCCACACAACTTCAAAGTCAGGAGGGCTTCGGGTCAAGTACAATGAGCAAACCCTGTGCTCAGGACTCTAAAGCACCACATTTGAGACTGTTTTTTAGCAGGGTTCCCACAGGCTTAAAAGCTGAAGGTAAATTACGGTAGATTTCTGCAGGCATTATGAGATTTGGTTAAGGCATATCATGTGAGTTTGGAGGGGATATCCTTTTCGCTTGGTTCTACTTTTCCAGATGAGGAATGTGTGTGTTATTTATCTATTACTTACCTATTTTTCTAGTTTGAATTTTTTTTAGAAAATATCCTTTAGCTGCACATTAGAATCAGAGACCTTTACAAACTACAATGCTCAAGCTTACCTCTAGGCCAATTAAATCAGTATGTTTTGGGTGGGACCTGTACTTCCATATTTTTTTAAAGCTCCCTGGATGATTCTATGTGCACCAAAGGTTAAAAACTACTGCCTCAGGTAGAATTTCAACAGGGAAAAACCTGAGCTCCTAGGCATGGAAAAATAACAAAGAGATGATTCCTGAAGATAGAGTGAATATTATCTGCCCATCTCTTATAGTTTTTTGTTTTTATTTTTCAGAACTTCCCTGACCACACATCTCAGGATTCCCATACAAGCGTGAAGCTGTTTTACTGGCTTGACTCTATAATTTATACTGCCTCCTATGCCCTGGAGGGAAGTGGGGAATGGACAGATCAGATTCAGAAATAAAAGAAGACAGGAAAAGAATAATTACATTTTCCACCAATTATGGTGGTCCAAATTGAGTATCTCGACCATGCCTGTTTGGATCCAAGTGTGACACAATTTTAGGAAGCATCCAAATGGCTGTTCCAAGTGCAATCCACAGATAGTAGGTCAGTCACATTTGGCCCTGGTCACACTCACCAGCTGGGAGGACAGTAGGAACCAGAATCCTTCTCCACATGAGGATGGGCTCACACATGGTGACACGAGGATGCTCTTAACGGCAGTCATACATGTGTACACAACAAAGGATGGGAAACTTCTCAAGGCACCCTGTACAAGCTGGCATCATATCCTGCATATTTGTAAGGGTCATACTGCTTATTCAACACCAAAGACATTCACATATAAGACACAGCCATTTTACCACCACTATTTATGGCAACGCTCATAAAAACACCATCTTTCTGGGAAGAGACTCCCACATACTCCCACGCTCCTTGTTTTTGCTTTGAAGAGCTATGGGTATCTAGCAGAATATCTTGGAAAGGATTGGGAAGAAATTCTGGAAGCTTTTCTGCATTAGACATAGAGTGATATCCTAACCACCCATTATTTCCAGACCTCTCTTTATATCCTTCAGGACAATGGAAAATCAGCCCAGAGCCTAAAAATGATAGGGTATTTTTGAAGACTGTACAATCTGTAACAAGCAGGCTGGGGAACAAGAAAAAAAAAAACAATTTTTCCTGCAATAACTAGTTGCTTTATGAGATTTACAAATTAGAGAAAACATTTTGATACTCTGAATGCAGTGAAAAGGCATTCTACTTATCTGGGAGAGGGAGAGCTCAAAATTAGAAATTTAGAAGCATAGAATGAGGCATTTATACAACAATTTTTAAAAGTATCACATAGGTAAGAATTTTTCCTTACAATTTTCACTTACGCTCTCAGAGTCCAAGTGAAACTTGCTCTCCCATTTAACTTTGTTGTTTTAACCACTATACCTAGTCATTCCATAACTAGTCAATCTTACCTTTCAAAAAAAAAGCCCCAATTTCAGACAAATAAGAGGAAACCACTGAGGCTAGTGAGAATTGCCTGGTTAATCAGAGATTGAGCTGCATTTTGCACAAACCAACTTTTCCATTCACTGAGTGTTCAAACTCCAACTCATCTGCCTTTCAAGAAAATGGGGAGGAAAAATCCCTAAATTTCTCAGCAAAAGGTATAATAAAATATAATAAAAATATATTAAATAATTAAAATATTAGCAGGACACAAGTGAGACTGGAAATAGATTCTTCCTGTGGGTCAAACACTGGGATTGGCGTTGGACTGGCCTTTTCAACCCAGAGAATTCTCAAATTATCCACTTATCACTCTTTCAGTCTGATTTACTGCAAAATGATGAGGCAGATACGTGTTACCAAAAATGTAAACACCCAGCACTGAAAACTAAGTTTCTTTCATTTGGCAAAAGCCCCTGATCCCTTCTGAGGGTAGGAGGATATGAAGTTGACTAGAGACAAAGATAAGGTGGAAGATTTTATCAGGTCAAGGGTCAAGTTAAAAGCTATTAATACAAAAATCTTCTGACAACGATTGGGCATTTGGAAAGGAAGCCTCAAATGTTATTTGCCCAAACTCAGAAAGATGAATGTGTTGATTTGGGAAAGCGCTTGCAACCCCCACCCTCACCCTGGAGCTACAATAACACCCCTCCGCAATTCCAGGAGCTGGAAGGGACCCCCCAGGCCAACGCTTCCTGTCAGCCTCCCTCCCTGAGTGGATCCGTCCCCAAAAGCAGAGGCCGGGTTGGGGGGGATGGGGGGTGTCCAAAAACTGTCATTTCACAAGGAAAGGGACAGTGGCTTCTTCAAGCTTTTGAGACTGCAAAAGGCACAGTCACTCAGTAACAAAACTGACATGATCCCACCAGAATGCGAGAGGAAAAAAATTAACCCAGTTGGAAATGTAAGAGAGGCTCTGGGACGGGTTCACGGAGAGAAAGCAAAGGTGGCCAATTATTAATAATTTAGCCAGGCCCTGCCCCGCTCCCGGCCCCTGCTTCCTTACTGTCCTCAAAGACCCTTCCTTAATATGGCAAGAGCTGTCTGGAATTTGGACCTTTCGCCCTCACCAGTAACCAGGAGATCGAGATGAGAAAAAGCAGTGAGAAAGCCCAAACGCATTACCAGTTTAGGGACCCAAAGCCAGTCCCCAAAGGCCCCTTTATGTCAGTTTCAGAAACCAGAAACCATCGGAGCGAGATTCCTTGGGAATCTGAGCATTCTCCTTTATTACTCTCTCCCGGGGGAAAACAAATATAGAAACAGTATTTCCTCTGGCAGGTTGGGCTGAGACCAGCCCAGCCCAAGAGAGAGCAAGAGGCTTTTCCAAAGGAAAATGGGGTAGGGACTGCCAGCAGAGCCCCGCTTAAGGGGCAGCATTCTGAGCTCCCTTTTCAAAAGGTCTCACTCCGTCGCTTCTAGACGCCAGCCCCGAGGCTCAAAGCGCTGTCTGGGAACAGGGCACACCGGGACGGCCCGCCCACCAGGGTTTGGCCAAGATCCCTGGCCCGGCCCAAACCCAAAACTGCCCAGCAGCGCACTGGGCTAAGCCTTCGGAGCGAGACGCCTCCTGGCGCTCCACCTGTTGGGCCCCCGCTTGCCCCTCAACCCCCACACCCCCTCCCTGCTTAGGGGTGGGGGAGAAGAGAAGGGCTTGGAGAGAAAAGGTCACTGGGCGGCCGACCGGACGTCTGGGGAGGCCCGACCTAGCTCGGAACGGAGTTGAGCGCCCACCCCACCCACTGCCCGAGCGCTTTTCCCGGATCAGGCTCTTTCCCGGGGCCTGCAGGAAGCCCCTGGCCCCGGGGGGGCGCCCCAGCGAGAGGACCCCACAATTCGCCCCGTTGCCCCTCAGCATCGCAGCATGGTTCTGACTTTATTTGGGGGCTCCTCGGCCCCAGGCATCTTTCCCCAGCGGATAGGGTAAACAGGTGAGAAGCCCCGCCACGCCCCCCATTTGCCGACCCCCGCCCTCCGCTCCCGGTAGGGTCAAAGCGCCAGGGCCGCGGCCGCCACCTAGGAGCTCACCAGCCCAGCGCTCGGCGTCGCGGTCGCCCCCTCTTCGGCCCAGGTCTGGTCGGGGCGGGGACAGCCGGCTCTGCTCACCTGAGTCCCGGCCCCAACCCTCCTTCCCCGCGTCGCGCTGGGCGGGAAGGGAATGGGTGCGCGCCGCGGGGACCCCGCGCTCTCACCTTTGTACCGCTCCATCGGAGCCCCTGCGTGCGCTGCCCGCGGCTCGGCTCCGGCGCTGCGCTCTCGGCGCTCGGCTCCGCGCCCGGCCCGCCGCGCTGGCCCCTCCCCGTGAGGTCACGCCCGTGCCCGGACCTCCTGGCGCGGCCGCCGCGCCCTGGGCCCTCGGACCCGGTCCCCGCCCGGCGTGCCGCCCCGCCTCTGCCCCCACGGGGGAATCTCCGGAGCCCGCCGGGGCTGAGCGTCGGAGCTTCAGGGCCAGTGCACCCGGTCCCTGGTCCCGCCCCGGCCCCCTGGAGATCCTTCCGAGTCGGGGCCCCAGGGGCGGCCGGACGGAGCGAGATTGGATGTCCCCAGACCGGGAGGGCCTCCGAGACCTGCTCTCCCCGCGGTGGGGGCTGCAAACCCACTGTCTGGAGGCAGAAACTGAGGTTTCGAAGCCGGGATGCGCAGACTTGCCTAGAACGCCTCCTGCCGACACCTGGGCTAACCGGCTTTCACCCTTGGCTTTGCTGGAGGGGCGTCTTGAGGGTGGGGGCGAGGGTAGGGGCATGAACTTGCTCGGGGTACTTGGGGATTGCTCCCACCCTCCTGCAACCTGTCCTGGCAGCCGGCAGCCTCTGCCAGGGTTTTAAAAACATCTATGTGCTGCCTTCCACCTGCGCCTGGTTCCTCTGGGCGCCACTGCTCCAGTCTCCTGAGAAGGGCTAGAATTTCTACAGCCAACTCCACAAGTCCGGGGGCTACCAGTTCCCGGGGCGCCCAGCATCTGACGGCCCTGGAAGGGCGGCGCCTACTCTGCGGGATGCTCGGTTCTGGCTCTGGCTCTTCACCCTCTGCGGGCTCCGCCAACAGTACACTGCCACCTTGTACAGTTGGCCACCTGTGCCTCTAAGTCCCTTAACATTTCCAAGACTTCCCCATCCTCCCCACCCGTAAGTTTTCCTTTAAATTATTCTGTTTCTACGTTAAAATCTCAATCATGGTTAGTCCTGGAAAACTGGTTTCTTAACAAGTTTCCCAATTTCCTTGAAGGAGCATGTAAGGAGGATTTGTTATTGTCGTTGTTTTCCAAAAGACATGTTAATTCTTCCTTAGATCAGCAGATTTTCCTCTGATGTTTGAAGACCTTTCACCCCAGAAGTCTACTGAAATGTTTTTCTTAGTTATATTAGGAGCGAATGGGGAGGATCCCTGCCAGCAACCCAGGCATGGCACTGGGGCCGTACTGCCCTTTAGTTTTCTCAGTAACCCTGTGGTTTCAGTAGTATTATTACCTCTTTTATACAGTTAGAGAAACTGAAGCTTAGAGAGGTTAAACAATTTGTCCAAACCACACAGCTGGAGAAGAACAGAGCAGGCATTAAATCTAGATCTATCTGTTTCCCAGTGTTTACAAAGCTTTCCTCAAGTCCATAGGAAGTGCCAGGCTGTTCATTACCGACTCTTGGAGGGCACAGACAAGAGAACTGTGACAGCGCAGCCAGGCAGGTGTTCTAGTAAGACAGAAACACAAGGGAATCTGGGCACCCAAGGGGAGGGTGATCAACTAGCCCGGAGAAGCCAAGTATGTTTTCTGGAAATGAGTGATGGCTGAGCTGTGGATGAGGTCACAGGAGAGGTAGAGTGAGTGTAGCCTTCCAAGAAAAAGGGACTTTGGGGACAGAGGCAGGGAGGTTAGCTGTTACAGAGTTGAGCAGTTTTGTTGCTGAAGCCAAAGGTGAATGAAAGTGGTGAGGCTGGAGGGGTGAGCACAGCATTACTCCAGCGCCCAGAGTACCCAGCTGAGAGTGGAGAACTGACAAGTGTGTGTGCCAGGATCCCTCCTGGACTGAGAGAAGGGTGGGGCATGGGAGGTAATTGCCCCAGCCAGGTGAGCAGTCATGGGGTGGTGGGAAAGCAGTTAGGGAAGAGAGAACTGATAGCAGAAGCATCCCGGAAGTTGTGCCTGAACACAAGGCGTGAGGGAGGAGGAAGAGCTGGCAGTTTCTGCCAACTTGAGTGATCGGGTGGGTAGAGAGAGGTTCCCAGCCCTCGAATATTGCCTGACACCCTGCCATGTGCTTCAGAGAGAGCACAGAGAAGGGAGGACAAGGTCCTGCTCTCATCAGCTGCTGTTGGGAGCGGGGGTAAAAGAAAAAGAGCAGAGGCTCAGTGCCTGTGGCTCAATGGCCCAAGGCGCCAGCCACGTACACCTGAGCTGGCGGGTTCGAATCCAGCCCCGGCCGCCAAACAACAATGACGGCTGCAACCAAAAAATGGCCGGGCGTTGTGGCGGGTGCCTGTAGTCCCAACTACTTGGGAAGCAGAGGCAGGAGACTCACTTGAGCCCAGGAATTGGGGGTTGCTGTGAGCTGTGATGCCACAGCACTCTATCCAGGGTGACAGCTTGAGGCTCTGTCTCAAAAAAAAAAAAAAAAGAGCAGGGAGAGGTGAGCATCTTCAAGTCAGAGACAGAAATGACAGCAGCTTGGGGTGTTGGGAAAGGAAGGTGAAGGGCACTCCAGGGAAGAGAGAGCCCAGTGTCTGAACCCTCAGGCTTATGCTGGCTTAATCAGCTCCTCTTCCAGGTGCCTCATGAGAGTTCAAGAAACAGAAAAGACAGAGATTGTAGCTGATATGTCAGGGATCAGAGAATGGAAAACAGTGTTCATCTGGCCTCAAGCCAGCTGAAACTGGAAACCGGCAGGATGAAAGGTGCTCTTGGCCTTCTTGCCTTCTCCTTTTCTCTCTCCTCTTCCCTCCCTCCCTTTCCCCATCTTGCAAATGGCCCAGCCTGGCACCCACCCTCCCTTCTCCAGTGTCTGGAGACTACTATCAATGTGTTCTGATTTCCCTTCAAATTCTCAGAGAATCTGCTTGTGCAGTTCATGATTTTGAAGCAATCCTCACGTCTCTGGTCCTAGCTCTGGCAGTCACCTGGGGCCAGCAGGCCCAGGTCAAGGTCCCACTCAGCAGGTGTTCTGTGTGAGCTGACCTTCCTGCCAGGGGGTAATAGGGGCAGGACACCAGGGGCTGGCTGGTGCTGACCAGTGTGAGTAGCATAGCAGCGAAATGTGGGTTTTGAGCTATCTCTATTCTACAGATGGGGAAGCAAAGAAATTACACGACTTGCCTGAAGTCTCAAAGTTACCTCATCTCTTTTTCAAAACTAGGACTCAGAAATGAAGTTTTTTTAACTCCAAATCCTGGGCCTTGTCAGACTTTCCCATGGCTCCACTGGACAGGGCTTTGCCCCACAAATCCTCTGGTAGCCCCCTCCCTGAGCACTTCCTGTAACCGCAGCCCCCTCTCTGCAGGCGATGGGGGTGTGTGGGGGGGGACAGCTCAATGTCTCCGTCTTGCCTCTTTAATTACCTTTCCCCTAAATCCTCTCCAGTTTATTGATGCAGACTTGGCAAATCCTAGAGTCTCTAGACAAACAAAAATCAATCAGAAATGTATGCAGAGTGAATTTAAAATTGGAATTCGCCTCCTTTTTCAAGAACAAAAAAGAAAAACTACTACTTGAAACCATCAATGGGAATCTTAGGCCCCTGGAAGCTCATCACTGCTTCTTCCGTCTTCAAAACCTGGGTGTAGTTTAACTCCTTGTCTTTGGTGGCTTTGCAACTTCACATGGGATTCACTGACATTCCTTGCGTTTCTGGCCTCAGGAATCAGATGATCTGGTTTCCAGCTAATTCTCAGCCCTCTGGGTGCTATAACTGACCCTAACCCAGACCCACAGGATCAGAAATGAGCTATTCGAATGCAGACAGTCTGGAAGCCAAACTTAGTAACCCCACCCCGGAGTCCTGGTAGTGGGTGTTTCCACAGAGCTCGGTAGGGGTGCTTCAGGCCCCCTGGTATGGCTGAACTGGGCGCAAGAACAACCTAGTCTCTTGTCAATTCTTTTTTTCTTTTTCTTTAAAATAGAAAGGAGGTCTGTGCTGTGTTGCCCAGCCTAGTCTCAAACTCCTGACCTCAAGCAGTCCTCCCATTTCAACCTCTCATATTGCTTCCCCCAGCCTCTAGTCATTCCTGTACCAACCTTTGGCAGCAGAGACAGAAGGGGACCCTCGAGCTGAGGCAGTGAGGAGGGGCTGCTCACCAGAAGGCACTTCCTTTACAGACTTTAACCTGTTGGATTCTCACAATGATCCAGGCAACAGACACTGTCCCCATTTCGCAGGTGGAGAACTTCAGTAACTCGGCCAAGGTCACTGTGCCTGAGGCAGTGCCATTGAGGCAGTGGCGCCAGACAGACATCTCATTCAGGCTCTCTTGTGATCATTATTGTCAGAAGCCATCCCTGCCACTACTCCTTACTTTGTCCTATTCATTCTTTCACAGCCAGCTCAAAAGCCACGCCTCTGACCATGTCTTCCCAAACCGTCCTGTACCCCTTTCTCAGGAGAGTCCTACTCTCTGGTTCTCCCAGGCAGAGACTGCGAGGAGTTATTTCCATTTCTTAAAAATTACACCCATCCTGGCCGAGTGCAGTGGACCGTGCCTATAATCCCAGCACTCGAGAGACCAAGGCAAGTGGATTGCCTGAGCTCACAGGTTCCAGACCAGCCTGAGCCAGACTGAAACCCCACCTCTAGAAATAGCCAGGAATTATGGCGGGCACCTGTAGTTCCAGCTACTTGGGGGGCTGAGGCAAGAGAATCATTTGAGCCCAAGAGTTTGAAGTTGCCGTGAGCTATGATGCCACAGCACTTTACCAAGGGCAACAAAGTGAGACTAGGTCACAAAAAACAGAAAATTACACCCATCCTAGTGGGCTCTACTCCTTTTTTTAAGACTCTGAAGTCTACATGGCATAAAGTTAATCTTTTATAAATCTGAGTGTTGGCACCTAGCTGCATTCCCCTCCCATTTTTCCATCTGAGGACACAGAGGCCTGGATCTCAAAGTTGAAGTAAGTGTTCACCCAACCCCCAGGTGATTGAGCCTCTAGGCCAGTATATTTTAAACAATCTAGAATTTTTAAAAATAGTAAATACCTGGCCTAAAGCGAGCAAGAAAGGCTGAGAGGACAGAGAGAAGGAGAGTGGAGAGGCCAGGGGTGGGCTCCTTGGTGCCCCTCTGAGCCTGGCTCAGTGCAGAGTCTGTAGCCAGTGACTCAACAGGGAAAGGAAAGACATGTCAGCACTGCCTTCCAAATCTCCCCAGGGATGGCCCACACCAGGGGCAGAGATCAGGCCTTCAGGCTGGGGGGGTGTGGTTGCTCTTAGCTACACCTCTAGGAAAGTTTCAGCTTAGAAAAACACCCCTGGTCTGTTCAGGTTAATATTCCTATAATGATTTAGTTTATATAAAGAGGCTATGTTTTGTTTTTATTTATTTATTTATTTTTGAGACAGAGCCTCAAGTTGTCACCCTGGGTAGAGAATTCACCGTGGCATCACAGCTCACAGCAACCTCCAATTCCTGGGCTCAAGCAAGTCTCCTGCCTCCGCCTCCCAAGTAGCTGGGACTACAGTTGCCCGCCACAACGCCCGGCCATTTTTTGGTTGCAGCCATCATCGTTGTTCGGCGGGCCCTGGCTCATGTGTATGTGGCTGGCGCCTTAGCCGCTTGAGCCACAGGCGCCAAGCCAAGAGGCAATGTTTTAAAATTTCCTTCTAATATTCCTATGAAGTAAACAAAAGATGACTTCCTAGAGACCTACATCATTGAAGATCAAAGCACCCAAGCATGTCAGTCCTGGAAGTGAGGGGTTCAGAGCATATTCTGACCCCCTCCCCCCTCCCATTCATAAAGAAAAGTCGGTGATTCTGAGAATGAGCCCAGGTCACAGTGCAGTTTAATGGCTCAGAAGCTGGGCCTCCCTTCTGTGGCCTGAGTTTCTGGGTCCTCCTTGGTCTCTAGGACCATGGACAGGCAAGCAGATGGCTTCCCTACTCCACATGCAAAGATTGCACCCTCCACTCACAGCTCTGCGGGCCCCACCTTTCCTTCCCCAACTCTGGGAAGCACATTGGATGCTTTTGGAAGTGACTCCCTCACCCAGTAGAGTCATAGGCCATCGCCCACTTTCCAGAAGAGGTCAAGGATTGCCCCTTCCTTACCACCTTTCTCATTTCCCTCCTAAAACCTGCATCAAAGCTTATTGAACCCCTTTTAGTTAATGGGTAGGATTGTCAAACTCTCAACTGGGTCTCCCCTCTTGTATGTCAGGGCTGGGGGAAGCCAAAGGACAAATTCTATAGTTCTCTTCCCACCCAAACCAGAGGCTCTGTGACTCAGTGGGCAGACACATTCTCGTTTCCCCGTCATTTTCTTTCCCACTTACCGCTTGCCTTTGCCTACACTTTACCCCAGCCACCTGCAGGCCCTTCACCTCCCATTTCCCACTGTGATTTCCAACCCCTGGGTATAGAACATTTCAGAGCTGTCTGGAAACATGGAATCAGTACTGAATCCAACCACATGGCCTGAATTAAGGATGCAGGGACCCAGAGGGATGCCGGCACCTTCCCAAGGGTCCCCAAGCTGGTGGGTGGCAGTACCTGCCCAGAGCCCAGACACAGTGTCCCAGCAAGGACTCCCCTACCATCGGCTTCTCCTTGGGGCTAGGTCGCCTCTTCTCTCGGGAGGGTCCTAACTCCATGTCATCCTGAGTAAGTCAGACGATGCCACTGACATTTGCCTGGGTTATGGTTCCTGCAATTGCCAGGTTCTTGATCTTGATTCACTTCCATGATATTTTTTTCTTTTATTCTCTTTTGCTGACTCTTCCCCTGATTGCTAATATTGTCAATTCTCAAACGAGGCTCAGACAGAAATGCAGCTGGACCAGAAGTGGCAGCTCCACAGGTTCTTCAGAACCCCCAGACTAGGGGACCCTGGAGAGGAACCTTTGTTTCATGCCTGGAAGCAGAAGCACGTCCTTATCAGCTCAGCCATGCCCTTCCCGTCTGGAATGCCCTATCCCCCTGGAATTCTTTTCCCTCTAGAATGCCCTTTCCTCCTCCTCCTCCTCCTTTTTTTTTGAGACAGTGTCTCACTTTGTTGCCCCTGGTAAAGCGCCCTGGCATCATAGCTCACAGCAAACTCTAATTCAGTGGTTCTCAACCTGTGGGTCATCACCCACAGGAACTCTATTAAAGGGCTGTGGCATTAGGAAGGTTGAGAACCACTGCTAACTCCGGGGGTGAGGGGGCAGGAAATAATGTAATGAATAATTAAATACATGTATTTAAAAAAAAAATAAATAAAATATAATTATGCAGTGTAAAAAAAAAAAAGAGAACTACTGCTAACTCTTGGGCTCAAATGATTCCCTTGGCTCAGCCTCCCAAGTAGCTGGGACTATAGGCACCCGCCACAACGCCTGGCTATTTTTAGAGATGGGGTCTTGCTCTAGCTCAGGTTAATCTTGAACTCATGAGCTCAGGTGATCTGCCCACCTCAGTCTCCCAAGTGCTGGAGCCACTGCACCCAGCCCACCCTTCCCTTTGGAATGCCTTTCCCCTCTGGAATTCCTTTCCCTCTGGAATGCCCTTCCACTCTGGAATGCCCTTCCCCTCTGGAATGCCCTGCCCCCTCTGGAATGCCCTGCCCCCTCCAATGTCCTGCTTCTCCTGACAGACCTTCCAGACTCAGCCCAGAGGAGGGTTCCATTCCAGCATCCCAGAACTTGACAAATTGAAAAGTTGAAAGGATTCTTGAAATCCTGTAACACTTTTAGGCAAGATTCATTTGTCACTTAAGAACAGACAATAAAGACCATCTTTCTACGTCTTCAGTCTCTCCAAACAGACCATAAAACCAAGTAAGCAAGAGCTCAACATGGGGCCTTGGCAGCCAGTCGGGGCTGGCAAAGCTCTGGTGATTGTGTTTACAGGTTTGTTGTGGGCCCATGGACGTGCCACTAGCCTGCAGCACTCACTCTGAGCCACCCACCTCTCCGCAGCTGGAGCTTCCCCCATTGAGTGCCTGGCTCCTGGAGGCCCCTGCAGCCTGCCTGGGTGCCACACCAGGACAGCTTGCTCAGCCGCTGCCTCCTCATTTAGCATAGCTGAGCTTCTTCCACCGCATCAGCCCCAGGTGTCAGAACATTGCTCTCACTACTGCTTCTTCCAGCTCCTGGGTGGTCTCTCTTGGGACCCCTGTTCCCCCTGGTTAGATGGAGTAAAGTGTTGTCACCTTTTCCCTAAAGCTATTGATTGAGCTAATGGGTGGAAACAGAGACTTTGGGGGTTGGCCCAATCTTGCAGAAACAAGATTTTACTGGTATCCGAGTAGAAGAGGAGAGCAGTGAAGGGGCTTGGGCCAGGAAGCCCAGGGGAGGTGGGAGTGGAGCAGGCGGTCAGGAGGGCATGCATTTTTGTGACCCCACTGGGTGCATCTCCACTGTCTTCCTTAAAAGTGCCCATTGAGAGGTGGTGACTTACCAGAGCCATGTGAGCAGGTTGTGGTGAGCTGGGGCTGGACTCTGAGCCCCTGATTACCAGCCACTGTGCTGAGGCTAAATTCAAGGTCACTATTTCCTCCACCATTGGAAATACCACTACATCTGACCAAGGCTGCAGGTCCTGTTCTTCTACTCAAAGAAGCCTTTCTAGAGCCCCAAACACCAGGCTCCTCACTATGAGGACAGCCCAGCACACACTAAGTGCCCATAGATCATCCACAAAGCAAGGGAATGAACAAGTGAGGCTTCTCGATGGGAACAACGCCACTTTCAAGGGGACAAAAATTGGATCTTGGGAGGGGGTGAAAAGCGTCTTACATACAGTATAAAATGTGTATATACACACAAGCACACACAGAGTATAGAAATAGATACACAGTGTATCTGTGGCATTCAAATAAAATGTCATGGGGGGCAATTAGGACAAAATCTCTAAGGAGACTCCCTAGGTAGGAAGGTGATTATGAATAAAAGGCTGAGAAACACTGCAATACAGGCTCAGGAGTCTAGGTTAGAATCTCCCTTTTACCTCTTTCTAGCTGGGTGAACTTGGATAAGTACTTGACCTTTCTTTAATCTCAGTTTCCCCCCTCAGTCAAATAGGATTAAAAATTCCACTCACCTTAATCTTCTGTGCAACAGTGTGGAGATGTGGGCCTGTTAAAGGGTGATTAGGTCAGAAGGGTTCTGTCTTCATGAATGGAATTAAAGGTATTATTGAAGGAGGCAGTCCCTGATAAGAAAGGATGAGTTCAGCCTCTTTCTCTCTTCCTCTCCTGCCTTCCTCCATGGATTGACACGGCAGGAAGGCCCCTGCCAGATGCTGGTGCCCTGCTCTTGCTCTGCTGTTGTGACGATTATGTGACATAAGATAAGTAAAGATTTGAGCTCAATGTTTGCTACGTAAGTTCACAGCAGATATTAGATGCAATAATTAAGATTGTTGAAAGTGAAGTCTTTCCACCAATGGGATAACATGATTAGGAATCACTTAGGCCTCCCATGGTAGAGAAAACAGCTACCAGTTGTTTCAGTAGCAATCTTACCATCCCACGTGCAGAAGAGTCCTACTCGGTGCCAAGTATTGGACCGGGAGCTCTGATTCCAGCCACCCAGCTGCATCCCCCTTCCCACTCAGCTATCTGCACTGCCCCATCTAAGCATGGTGCCAGGTGCTTTGGATAATAAGTTGCATGAAGCCCTCCAGGGACCTACAGCCCCAAAGGGAAGACAGGAAGGTATAATCACTGGCAAAACAGCCTAATCCAAACCGGTGATTCGCCAATGTTAACTTTTACAGGAATCACCTGAGACTAATGTTAAACTTCAGCTCTGATTCAGTAAATCTGGGGTTGAACTGGAGATTCTGCATTTCTGACCGAGCTCCCAGGTGGCACCAATGCCACTGGTTTAAGCCATAATTTAAGGAGCAAAGTATAAAATGAGCTCTTTCCCACCCTTATCCAAACTGAGGATATGGCGTTTGCCTTTCTCTGCTGACAGCTGCAGATTATTTTGCAGTCTTAGGGGCTCACAATAAAGTGTTTAAAAAGTTTCATGCTGATAAATTCAAGACAATTTTTCAAGAGAGTTTCATCCTGCAACCTGCAGTCACAGTGGCAATCTGAGTATTTTGAATACTATGTTATCCTGAGGTTGTTTCATTGAGTCTGGATCACACAGCTATAATTGTTTTTCTTTCATGATCAAATACTTAGGAGAAAGAGGATGGGAAGGTGAGAGAGGAGAGTCATTGTAATGCAACTTCCTAACTTCTTTTCAGAAACAGCCTGAGGTATCCATGCTTTCTTCTGGTGGAAACAACGGAGAGAATATAAAAGGGAATCTTTCATAGAAGAACCCCTGGTGGGTCAGAACATTTGAAACCAGGCCACTGTAATCCTACAGTGTCTAGGGATCCCATTCTGTTCCTAGATTAGAATTTTTGGTATAATTCAAGTAATATTTATGGAAGATCTCAGAGTGAAAGTGTTCAAGATGTGGGGTTCAGAGCCGAGAACAAGCAGCTCCTATATGGCAAGAAACAATAATATGTTTTAATTAAATGTGTTTGAGGAGCTGATTCTTCTTAAGAGAGTGATCTGTTAGCACATAAGGATGGGGCCGCTTGGACTGTTCAGAGAAGGAAGTTGCAGGTACGCTTGGCGTGTGGATTTGTTCTTTCATCTGACCCCATTGACTTGAGGGCTTACTATATGGTTTGAATGTGTCCTCCAAAGTTCATGTGTTGGAAACTTAATCTTCAGCGCAATGGTGTTGAGAGGTGGGACCTTTAAGAGGTGATTGGGTCAGGAGGGTTCTGCCTTCCTGAATGGAATTAATGGTATTATTGCAGGAGTCAGTTCTTGATAAAATAGGATGAGTTCAGCCCCTTTCTCTCTTACTCTCTCTGTCCTTTTCTGCCTTTCTCCATGGGTGACAGAGCCTCCAGATGCTGGCGTCATGCTCTTGGATTTCCCGACTTCTAGACCTGTAAGCCAGTTAAATTTCTGTTCATCATAAATTACCCAGTCTAAGCCAGGGCTTTTGGCAGACTTATAGCCTACCTCATACAACTATTTTTTCTTAATTAAAAAAAAAAAAAAAAAAAAAAACCTAGGAAACACCAAAGTGCTGGGTTCATTACAATCTATGGTCTAGCCAAGAGGTGGGGCTTCCCCACTTGAGTTCTGTCTCTCTACCAGGAGCTTTAGTGTTTTCTGTATTCTTTTCTGTAAATAAATTCTGTCTTACCACTGGAAAAAAAAAAAAAGAAAGAAAATGCCATGAAGGCTATGTTAAACAGTTTGATGAAAACATTTCAGATTGCATATGAAAC
>CAUYRH010070085.1:0-17565 GCA_963574655.1 Perodicticus potto
GGCTAAGGCGCTAGCCACATACACCTGAGCTGGCGGGTTCGAATCCAGCCTGGGCCCGCCAAACAACGACGGCTGCAACCAAAAAATGGCCGGGTGTTGTGGCGGGCGCCTGTAGTCCCAGCTACTTGGGAGGCGGAGGCAGGAAACTCGCTTGAGCCCAGGAATTAGAGGTTGCTGTGAGCTGTGTATACCACGGCACTCTATCCAGGGTGATAGCTTGAGGCTCTGTCTCAAAAAAAAAAAAAAAAAGAGAATGTCTTATAAATTGGGGGTAACAACTTCATAGTTTTGTTATGTGGATTAAATGAGTATTTTAAAAGTGCTTAAATCATTGTGTGGCTCAGAGTAAGTCCTGTATCAGTAAATAAATGAAGTCGTGAGTCAGGGCAGTGGCAGTGGGAGTAGAGGGGCGAGGACAGCGGTGCGGGTGAGGAGGAAAGACAGTACCTGTTTGTGTTTTGGGTGAACTGTGGCACTCTGCATGGAGATGGGGAAGAAAGGGAGAAGCAAGTGCCAACAGGATGAATTTAGCATGTGGTTGTTACCCATTGGAAGCGCCTTTGGGGCGTAGCTGCACGTTAGCTACATGGATGTGGAGCTCAGAGGAGACGGGTTTTAGGAGGTAGCAGGGGGTGTATATAAATGATGCTGAGGTTAAGTAGGTGTGATTGTGCAGATTTGGAATTTTAACTTGGGGTTTGTAGGTTTCAGGGAACACTCAAAATTGCATACAGAGTTTTTTGTGTGTGTTTATTTTTGCATATTTCTGAGGCACATATTCATAATTTTTGTCACATCCACAAAAACAGGAAAACTATTGGTATGGTTAATGAAAGACCACCTACTTTGTTTCCTTGGCACATATTTTTGGCATATTTTTATAAATGGGCAACTTGCTGTAGGTATCGGCAACATCCTTCACTAGCATACAAGCTCTGCAAGGATGGGGCCCACAAGGCCAGGACACTGTTGTACAGTGGGTGGAATAGGGCAAATTTTCCATAAATGTTTGATTTATAAATAAGAACAAATAACCTTTCTGTTTCCAATAAGAAATCAGCTAGAAGGTAAAACTTACTGGTATGAAAACATCTCTAGCCCTTTCTATATGACTATTTCTATGTTATTAAAGCATTTCATGACAATGAAAAATGTAGCCCAGAGAATATAGTATTTACTATATTATGTTGTGCATCTGTTTTTGGTTTGAACTTAATTTCTCTGTTCATTCAAGTGGTCTAAATTTGATATTTTTGGATCAAGAGTCAGTTGTATAAAGTTGACTTTTGTGTGAATAAAAATCATAATCAGGGCTTGGCACCCGTAGCTCAGTGGTTACGGTGCCTGCCACATACACTGGGGCTGGCGGGTTCTAACCCGGCCTGGGCCTGCTAATCAACAATGACAAATGCAACAAAAAATAGTTGGGCATTGTGGCGGGTGCCTGTAGTCCTTGCTACTTGGGAGGCTGAGGCAAGAGAATTGCTTAAGAGTTTGAGGTTGCTGTGAGCTGTGATGCCACAGGACTCTACCGAGGGTGACATAGTGAGACTCTGTCTCAAAACAACAACAAAAACAAAAACTATAATCAGTACATTAGACTGGGTGCAGTGCCTCACACCTGTAATCCTAGCACTCTGGGAGGCCAAGTCGGGTGGATTGCTTGAATTCACGAGTTCAAGACTAGCCTGAGCAGAAGTGAGACCCCGTCTCTACTAAAAAATTAGAAAAACTGAGGCAAGAGGATTGCTTGAGCCCAAGAGTTGGAGGTTGCTGTGAGCTATGACACTTGGGCACTCTATCTAAGGCAACAGCTTGAGACTTTGTTTCAAAAAACAAACAAAACATAATCAGTATGTTAGCACAGATAGTCTCAGATGCTTTAGTTATCCCACTTACACAGGTATGATAATAGGAGAATTAAGTTTTCTGAAGCCTAAATTAGATAATTATTTCCACTTCATGTTTAATTATGTCATCGCTGGTTTGTATTTTTGGATAAGGTACCCAAACCCTTCAGTGATATAGTATTTCATTGAGAGAATAGTCTAAGAACTTTAGAATCTTACACATCCTCTTTGCCACAAGAATGGAAACAGAAGCCGGGGGGAGTGGCTCACGCCTGTAATCCTCACACTCTGGGAGGCCAAGGCGGGTGGATTGCCTGAGCTCACGAGTTCGAGACTAGTCTGTGCCAGAGTGAGACCCCTGTCTCTAAAAATAGCCAGGTGTTGTGGTGGGCGCCTGTATTCCCAGCTACGTGGGAGACTAAAGCAAGAGAATCGCTTGAGCCCAAGAGTTTGAGGGTGCTGTGAGCTATGACGCCATGGTACTCTACTGAGGGCAACAAAGTGAGACTCTGTTTTAAAAAAAAAAAAAAAGGAAAAAAGGGTGGCACTTGTGGCTCAGTGGGTAGGGCACTGGCCCCATTTACTGAGGGTGGTGTGTTCAAACCTGGCCCCGGCCAAACTACAACAAAAAAATAGCCGGTGTGGTCCCAGCTACTTGGGAGACTGAGGCAAGAGAATCGCCTAAGCCCAGGAGGTGGAGGTTGCTGTGAGCTGTGACGCCACGGCACTCTACCCTGGGTGACAAAGTGAGACTCTGTCTCTAGCAAAAAAAAAAAGGAAACAGGTCGTCTTTTCTCTTGTCGTGGGAACAGCCTCTCAGGACCTCTTAATTAAGTAGGGGAGCAGTTTCAATGCCCTGTTTTGTTCCCTTGCTGTGCTTTATTTCATCTGTTCTTTATGTTCTTTGCTCTGCTTTGTTTTCTAATGACAGAAAAATTAAGAGCTGAAAATTGAATGGAAAGCATCATGAGAACTGAGATTTGGCCTTAGGGTTTATCCTAAGCACTAAGAATAGTTCTTGGCCCCTAGAAGGCTCTCAGTAAATATTTCTGGAATGAATAAATGAATGAGTGGGAGAGGTTGATGCAGGCTCTTACAGTACTTCGTAGCTCGAACTTGTTAACATTCATTCTTTTTTCAGACCACACATAGAGGACTTGTTTCACTCACTGGTGTTTTCCTCAGAGCAGTTCTTCAGGCCTATGCTAGACTTCACTGTATCTGAAACATTGACTATTTACATAGTGCTATTTCAGATTTTTAAAAAATGTAATTTGTTTGGCTAAAAAAATTTTGAAGAAAAGGAAATATCCTCCTCAAAGTGAAAGTATTTTTTTTAATAGCCACAATGTTGTAATATAAGAGTAGTAACGTAGGATCAATTATAGAAAGTCAATAGCTCAGAAATAATGGGCAGTGTTAGTTGAATATCTTAAAATTTCTTAAGACAAAAATCACTACATAGTACCATAACAAAAAATATAATCCCAAGTAAAAATTCTTTTTTCTTTTGAGACAGAGTCTCACTCTTGTTCTCCTGGGCAGAGTACCCTGGTGTCATAGCTCACAGCAACCTCAAACTTGGGCTCAAGCGATCCCTTTCCTCACCCTTCCCAGTAGCTGGGACTCTAGGTGCCTGGCTAGTTTTTCTATTTTTAGTAGAGACTGGGGGGAAGGGAGGATGTCTTCAGTCTGACTCAGGCTGGTATCATTACTGAGCTCAGGCAATCTACCCGCCTCTGCCTCCCAGAGTGCTAGGATTACAGGCATGAGCCCAGCCAATTAAAGATTCTTTTAATACATGAGTATAATCCTTATTTTTTTGGTCAGTATAATTTTCTTTTCTTTTTTTTTTTGAGACAGAGCCTCAAGCTGTCAGAGTTGAGTGGGTAGAGTGCTGTGGCATCACAGCTCACAGCAACCTCCAGTTCCTGGGCTCAAGTGAGTCTCCTGCCTCCACCTCTGAAGTAGCTGGGACTGCAGGCGCCCGCCACAACGCCCAGCCATTTTTTGGTTGCAGCCGTCATTGTTGTTGGTCGGGCCTGGGCTGGATTCGAACCCGCCAGCTGAGGTGTACGTCACTGGCGCCTTAGCCCATTGAGCCACAGGCGCCGAGCCTTCTTTTTTTTTTGTAGAGACAGAGTCTTCAGTTTATCACCCTGGGTAGAGTGCTGTGGTGTCACACAGCTCATAGCAACCGCTGGCTCTTGGGCTTAGCCGATTCTCTTGCCTCAGCCTCCCGAGCTGGGACCACAGGCGCCTGCCACAATGCCCAGCTATTTTTTTGTTGCAGTTTGCCCAGGGCTGGGTTTGAACCCGCCACCCTTGGTATATGGAGCCAGTGCCTTACTGACTGAGCCACAGGTGCTACCCCATCAGTATAATCTTTAAAAGCAAATTCTACCTTTTTATTTTTTTGAGACAGAGTCTCATTATATCGCCCTCAGTAGAGAGCTGTGGAGTCACAGCTCACAACAACCTCAAACTCTTGGATTTAAGGGATTCTCTTGCCTCAGCCTCCCAAGTAGCTGGAACTGCAGGCACCCCCCACAATGCCAGGCTATTTTGTTGTTGTTGTTGTTGCTGTTATTGTTGTTTAGCTGGCCCAGGCTGGGTTCGAACCAGCCAGCCTCAGTGTATACGGCCAGCACCCTACACACTGAGGTATGGGTGCTGCTGCCAACTACTATTTTATTTTATATAATCAAGAGCTTCTTTTTCTTTTGTTTTTGGTTTAATTTCATTTCGTTGCTTATTTTTGATTTCTTTCCTTCTTCTTCTTCTTTTTTTTTTTTTTTGTTGAGACAGAGTCCCACCCTATGCCCTGAGCAGAGTGCAGTGGGCGCAGTAGCTCACTGCAACCTCTGACTCAGGCTGTGGGCATCCCGCTGCCTCAGCCTCCAGAAGCTGCTGGGATTACTCGCCGCGGCGCCCGGCTGGGTTTTTCCTTTTTTCATGAGTTGGGGTCTCACTCTTACTCAGGTGAGTCTCAAATTCCTTTACTCAGGTGAGTCTCAAATTCCTGAGCTCAAGCAATTCTCCCTCCTCAGCCTCCCACAGTGTTGGGATTACAGGCATGAGCCTGTAAGGCTCCTGTGAGGCACCACGCCTGGCAAGATCCTTTTTTTCTGAGTTCAGTTGTGAAAGTCAGAAATAAGCTGTTAGGAATAACCATTCATGTCATCAATGGACATTAATCATCTTGCTTATCTGGGATGTTGGCTCTGGTCCTTGAGGTAACAGTGATGACCAAGAAAGACAGGTCTGCTGTATGGAACTTACAGAAATGTATTCAAACTTAAAGTTCTATGACTCTAAGATATATATTGAAATGTTTTTTTTGGAGACAGAGCCTCGAGCTATCACCCTGGGTAGAGTGCTGTGGCGTCGCAGCTCACAGCAACCTCCAACTCCTGGGCTTAAGCGATTCTCTTGCTGCAGCCTCCCAAGCAGCTGGGACTACAGGCACCCGCCACAATGCTCGCCTATTTTTTTTGGTTGTAGTTGTCATTGCTGTTTGGCAGGCCCAGGCTGGATTCAAACTCGCCAGCTCTGGTGTATGTGGCTGGTGCCTTAGCCGCTTGAGCAACAGGCGCCACCTATATTGTAATGATTTTTAAAAGTTTCATTTTATTTTAATTTTTAGAGATGGGGTGTTCTTATGTTGCCCACCCTGAACTCAAACTTGGAATCATAGATCATTGCACCCTTGAACTCCTGGTTCAAATGATCATCTTGCCTTAGATTCCTGAGTAGGTGGGACTGCAGGTGCCTCTGCATGCACCATTTATTTATTTATTTATTTATGACACAGAGCCTCAAGCTGTCACCCTGGATAGAGTACTGTGACATCACAGCTCACAGCAACCTCCAATTCCTGGGCTCAAGCGAGTCTCTTGCCTCTGCCTCCCAAGTAGCTGGGACTATAGGCGCCTGCCACAACACCCGGCCATTTTTTGGTTGCAGCCATCATTGTTGTTTGGCGGGCCTGGGCTCGATTCGAACCTGCCAGCTCAGGTGTATGTTGCTGGCGCCTTAGCCCGTTGAGCCACAGGCACCGAGCCTTATTTATTTATTTTTAATTGACATATAAATTGTGTATATTTATGGGGTACAATGTGATGCCTTGATACATGTATACATTGTATAATGATCAAATCACCGTAACTATCATATCTATCACCTTGAACATGCTTCTTGTGGAGGTAATATTCAAAATCCTCTCTTCCTGCTATTTGGAAATAAACAATACATTATTGTTAATAATAATCACCGTACTGAGTAGTAGCACACCAAAACGTACTCTTCTAGTCTAGTGTTTGTTAACCATCGTTTCCCCATTCTTCTACCCCACTACTCCCAAGCCTCTGGGGAGTACTCTGCTTCTGTGAGAACAACTTTTTAAGATTCCCCATGTGAGATAATGTGGTATTTGTCTTTCTCTGTCTGGCTTATTATTATTTTATTTTTTGGTAGAGACAGAGTCTCACTTTATCACCATTAGTAGAGTGCCCTGGCGTCACAGTTCACAGCAAACTCGAACTCCTGGGCTTAGGCCATTCTCTTGCCTCAGCCTCCCGAGTAGCTGGGACTATAGCTACAATGCCCGGCTAGTTTTGCAGTTTGGCTGAGGCCGGGTTTGAACCCGCCACCTTGGGTATATGGGGCTGGCACCTTACTCGCAGAGCCACAGGTGCCGCCTTGTCTGGCTTGTTTTATTTAACATACTGTCCTCCACCATCTACGTTATCACAAATGACAGAATTTCATTCTTTTTTATGGCTGAATAGTATTCCATTGTGCGTGTGTATGTATATATATATCACATTTTCTTTATCCATTCATCCATTCATGGAAACTTTGATTGTATTTCTTGGCTGTTGTGAATAGTGTTGCAATAAACAGTGTTGTGCGCATACCTCTTTGACATACTGATTTCCTTTCCTTGGATAAATACTCAGCAGTAAGATTTCTAGCTCTCTGCTAATTATTTTAAGACCTAGTTCAGGTGTTCCTTTTGGGAAGGAAGCAGTTCCTTAGATTATTCTGGTGTTCTCAATAGCCTTGTGATTAGCTTTGTTTTAGTGCTGTATTGTTTTTTGTTTTTTTTTTGAGACAGAGCCTCAAGCTGTCACCCTGGATAGAGTGCTGTGGCATCACAGCTCACAGCAACCTCCAATTCCTGGGCTCAAGCGAGTCTCCTGCCTCCGCCTCCCAAGTAGCTACAGGCACTTGCCACAACGCCTGGCCGTATTTTGGTTGCAGCTGTCATTGTTGTTTGGCGGGCCTGGGCTGGATTCGAACCCGCCAGCTCAGGTGTATGTGGCTGGCGCCTCGGTTGAGGCATAGGTGCCGAGCCAGTGCTGTATTGTATTTAATTCTTTATGTACTAGTTTGTCTTCCAGGGAGCTTCACGAGGGGATTTTCTTTCTTTCTTTCTTTTTTTTTTGTAGAGACAGTCTTACTTCATCGCCCTCAGTAGAGTGCCGTGGCGTCACACAGCTCACACAATCTCCAACTCCTGGGCTTAGGCGATTCGCTTGCCTCAGCCTCCTGAGTAGCTGGGACTACAGGTGCCCGCCACAACGCCCGGCTATTTTTCTGTTTTGCAGTTCAGCCGAGGCCGGGTTTGAACCCGCCACCTTCGGTATATGGGGCCAGCGCCCTACTTGCTGAGCCACAGCTGCCGCCCTACGAGGGGATTTTCTTCATGGAGAAATGCTCACTTTGTGTCCTAAGTCCCTGGCATGTGAGGATCAAGTATATCAGGAAAATTGAGAAGCAAAAGGCCACGTTGCTAATTGTGGAGTAGGGCTCCTTAGAGTTATAGGAAAACTCTGAGGTGGGCACTCAGTGGTCAAATGAAAAAGTATGTTAGAGATTTGGAGGATCAGGTTCCTTGCTGAAGGTTTTTGTTTGTACCACCTGTGATCCTCACCAGCCTGTTCTGAGACAAGTGGCATCACAAAAATACTAAGGGGCAGAGAAATAAAGCAATCGTATTAGTTTTTTTTTTTAATTTTTTTTTTTGTAAAGACAGAGTCTCACTTTTATCACCCTCAGTGGAGTGTCGTGGCGTCACACAGCTCACAGCAACCTCCAACTCCTGGACTCAGGTGATTCCCTTGCCTCAGCCCCCCAACTAGCTGGGACTATCTTATTTTTTTTGTTGCAGTTTGGCCGGGTTTGAACCCGCCACCCTTGGTATGGGGCCGGTGCCTTGCCCACTGAGCCACAGGCACCACCCAACTTGTATTAGTTTTCATTTTCATCAGCTATGTAGTATGTGAGCATCTGTTTCCCCACATCCTTGACAAATTTGGGCATAACAATCTTTTAAAACTTAGGGGAAAGAAATCAAGTTTTAATTTATCTGCCTGTTATTTGTGAAATTGAACTTCTTTTTTTTTTGAGATAGACCCTCAAGCTGTTGCCCTGGGTAGAGTGCTGTGGCATCACAGCTCACAGCAACCTCCAATTCCTGGGCTTAAGCGATTCTCCTGCCTCAGCCTCCCAAGTAGCTGGGACTACAGGCGCCTGCCACAACGCCTGGCTATTTTTTTTTGGTTGCAGCTGTCATTGTTGTTTGGCAGTCCCGGGCTGGATTCGAACCTGCCAGCTCAGGTGTATGTGGCTGGTGCCTTAGCCACTTGAGCCACAGGCGCTGAGCCAAAATTGAATTTCTTTTGTTATGTATGTTGGTTATTTGTATTTCTTTTATGCTTTGCCTATTAGTTGGTTTAATTCGTTTTTCTATTGGATTATCTTTTTTTTTAAGACAGAGCCTCAAGCTGTTGCCCTGGGTAGAGCGCTGTGGCATCACAGCTCACAGCAACCTCCAATTCCTGGGTTCAAGCAAGTCTCCTGCCTCCGCCTCCCAAGTAGCTGGGACTACAGGCGCCCGCCACAATGCCCGGCCATTTTTTTTTTTTTTTTTTTTTTTTTTTTGCAGCTGTCATTGTTGTTTGGCGGGCCCGGGCTGGATTCGAACCCGCCAGCTCAGGTGTACGTGTCTAGCGCCTTAGCCCGTTGAGCCACAGGCGCTAAGCCATGAAACTGCTGTATTCTTTTTTTTTTGAGACAGAGCCTCAAGCTGTCACCCTGGGTAGAGTGCAGTGGCATCATAGCTCACAGCAACCTCTAATTCCTGGGCTCAAGCAAATCTCTTGCCTCCGCCTCCCAAGTAGCTGGGACTACAGGCGCCCGCCACAACGCCTGGCCATTTTTTGATTGCAGCGGTCATTGTTGTTTGGCGGGCCCGGGCTGGATTCGAACCCACCAGCTCAGGTGTACGTGGCTGGCGCCTTAGCCCGCTGAGCCACAGGCGCCGAGCCTGAAAATTCTTTTCTAAAAGTTTGGATTTTTAGTGTACAGTGAGTTAGATCAAGATTTTGTAATTTCTTTTAGTTTTATGCTGCCATCAGTATGGGGAGCATAGAGGAGGAGGATAAAATAATGAGAAGGAAAAGAAAGGAAATGTGAGTGGGAAGAATTGCGTAGGAAGGAAATGTGTAACAGTGCTGAGGCCCGGCAGTGCAGGTTTTTACAAACATCAGAGAGCTCAATGCCATGTTACCAGCAGTTCATTCTCCGAATTAAGTTTTTTTTTCTCTTTGTGGGTTGAAGCACTTGTGGTCCCCAAACAGGTTGAAAACCACTACTTGCTTTAACCTGATGATTAACGTACAGTCTTGGTGTCTCCATGGTGCATATGCACTGTCACCCCTTTTCTGTGTGGGTTTAAACAATCACCACCGTTGGAGTGAAGAATCACTGTGTAATTTCAAAAGTGAAACTCTGATGTGAAACTCTCATTTCCTCCAGAAGCAATAAAGTAAGTAGTGGTCAGCCGCAAATTTGATTCTTTGCAAGTTATAAGACAGACTATGGTTTTATTTATTGTTCTTCTCTTTAGCATCTGACACAAATGTCTGTTTCACAGCTGAGGTATCCTGTAAGCAGTATTTTTTAGACTTAATTAGGATGAATTTGTAACTTCTCTATATCAGGATATTTACAAAACAGGGTATAAAAATGGGGAATTCTTTTAACTTTTTAAAAAAACCTAACAAGCCTGTGTACCTCATTTATTTGTTTTGGTTACTGGCTTAGCCACGAAATTATTTGTGTGTGTGTTACAGATTTCTGATATTTTTTTTGAGACAAGTCTTACTTTTTTTTTTTTTTTTTTTTTTTTTGAGACAGTCTCATTATGTCGCCCTTGGTAGAGTGCTGTGGCGTTATAGCTCACAGCAACTTCAAATTCTTGGGCTTAAGCAGTTCTCTTGCCTCAGCCTTCCAAGTAGCTGGGACTGTAGGTGCCCACCACAGCGCCTGGCTATTTTTTGTTGTTGTTGTAATTATCATTGTTGTTTGGCAGGCCCGGGTGGGGTTTGAACCTCCAGCCCTGAGAGTATGTGGCTGGCGCCCTAAGAGCTGAGCTATAGGTGCTGAGGTAATTTCAAGGTTTTTAGTTACTAAGAATGATGAGAGTTGTGAGAACTATTCTTCTCTCAGACTGGAGTATAAATCCCACAGATAAGGATTGCTTTAATTCTTTGTCTTCCCTGGAACTGTGCCTGGGGTGATGGGATGTGTATATGACTGCTTGATCAACAAATACCTGCTACTTGCCTGTTTGATACTTGTGCTATCTTTAACAAAAATTCCATTTGTTTATTTTTGCCCTGTTTTTGGCCATATTCTGATAATTAATACTACTTTTCATTAGGCAAATTATTAGTTTTTTTGAGACAGTCTCAGTCACTCCGGGTAGAGTGCTCTGGTGTCAAAGCTCACAGCAACCTCAACCTCTTGGGCTCAAGCGATCCTCTTGCCTCAGCCTCCCAACTAGCTGGGACTAAAGGTGCGCGCCACAACTCTATTTTTTAGAGATGAGGTTAAGTTCTGGCTGAGGCTGGTCTCAAACTCCTGAGCTCAGGCATTCCACCTGGCCTGGCCTCCCAAAGTGCTAGGATTATAGTTAAGAGCTGCTGAGCTTGGCCCAGGCAAATTATTCCTAAGTCAGATGATTTGTGTGTATAAAAAGGATGCTACTGGCTCGGCGCCTGTGGTTCAACAGGCTAAGGCGCCAGCCACGTACACCTAAGCTGGCGGGTTCGAATCCAGCCCGGGCCCGCCAAACAACGACGGCTGCAACCAAAAAAAAAATGGCCGGGCGTTGTGGTGGGTGCCTGTAGTCCCAGCTACTTGGGAGGCGGAGGCAGGAGACTCGCTTGAGCCCGGGAATTGGAGTTTGCTGTGAGCTGTGATGCCACGGTACTCTATCCAGGCTGAAAGCTTGAGGCTCTGTCTCGAAAAAAAGGATGCTACTGCACACAGGAAACTATCTCAATTTGGAGAAATTACTTAGGGTAAACCAGCGTGTGTGAAAGGCTGCCCATTTTATAACTGAAGTTTGAATTTTTTTTTTTTTTTTTTTTAGACAGAGTCTCAAGCGGTCACCCCAGGTGGAGTGCTGTGGCATCATAGCTCATAGCAACCTCCAATTCCTGGGCTCAAGCGAGTCTCTTGCCTCCGCCTCCCAACTAGCTGGGACTATAGGTGCCTGCCACAATGCCTGGCCATTTTTTGGTTGCAGCTGTCATTGTTGTTTGGTGGGCCCGGGCTGGATTCAAACCCGCCAGCTCAGGTGTACGTGGCTGGAGCCTTAGCCTGTTGAGCCACAGGTGCCGAGCCTGAAGTTTGAATTTTTTGCTGTTAATGTTTATGAATCTCCTTTTTGATTTTAGGACATTAGGAAATTTTTTGGAGTTATACCAGGTGGAAAGAAACTTGGAAGTGAAACAGTAAAGAAGAATGAGAAAACAAAGTCTGCTGAAGAAACATTAAAAACAAAGAAAGGAATAAAAGAAATCAAGGTTAGTTTTCCAGATACTGTTATATTTTGCGTTGTATCAGGTGTTAAATGAACTCAGTTCTTCAACTTGACATTTTGAGAGCCTTGAGTAAACATGGATTATGACTCATTTAGCAGAAGAAGAAAGGTAATAAGGCTGTTACTTCTAATTAATCTAGCTTACTGCATTCCTAGCTTGCTGTTTTCCTGGTATAGAATGGAACCCTTTTTAACTGTTCAAACTTTGCATTTTAAGACCAAAGTTTGCTCATAGAGACATGAGCCCCTATGGTCAGGTGAATGGTGTTAGATTTCTGGTGGGAGAAGGCTTTGGTTGAAAGCTTTATTTTTCTTTTCTTTCTTTTTTTTTTTTTCCTTTTGAGACAGAGTCTTACTATGTTGCCCTCGGTAGAGTGCCATTGAGTCACAGCTCACAGCAACCTCAAACTCTTGAGTTCAAGTGATCCTCTTGCCTCAGCCTCCCAAGTAGCTGGGAGTACAGGCTCCCGCCACAATGTCCGGCTATTTTTTGGTTGTAGTTGTCATTGTTGTTTGGCAGGCGTAGGCTGGGTTTGAACCTGCGAGCTCTGGTGTATGTGGCTGGTGCCCTAGCTGCTGAGCTACAGGCGCCAAGCCTAAAGCTTTCTTCTTCACCCTGTTCCTCCATAGGCTTTCGAAGTTAACACCTTGCTGACCGATCATGAGTTACTCAGTATCATGGATAGTTTCTGTAAAATTGCCAGTCAATGTGTTAAGATGGTAGAGGCAGTAAAGAGATTCTGTATTATAAGCAGCTGAGAGGTAAGGCGGGGAGAAAGAATAAAATGGGATGAACTTGGGACAGCTGGGAATTGAGACTGGGAGAAAAGAATCATGGAACAGCTGCTATGTCATTAACACATTGTTGACGGGCAGTTTTACACAGAAACTATCCATGTTACCAGGTAACTTGTGAATGGTCAGAGTGTGTTAAGGTACAATGTCAGTGTGGAAAGCAGGCAATGTAGTGTGCTTGAATATTGTTCTACTTTGTGGCTAGGTGAGATGGGTCACATCTGTAATCCCAGCATTCTGGGAGGCTGAGGGGGGAGGATCGTTAGAGGCCGAGAGTTTGAGAACCACCTGGATAGCACAGCAAGATACTGTTTCTACAAAAATAGAAAAAATAATAGCTGGACACTGCTGTAGTCTTAAGCTACTCTGGAGGATGAAGCAGGAGGATTGCTTGAGCCTAGGAGTTCAAGGCCATAGTGAGCTATGATGGCAATAGAGCCAACCTCTCCCCAAAAATATATATATTGTTCCACTTTATGTAAAAATGTAAGAATCTTGCAACTCTACAAGTCCATTTGTGACCTCTTCGTTTTTTTTTTTTAGACAGTCTCACTTTATGTTGCTCTTGGTACTGTACCGTGGCATCACAGCTCACAGTAACCTCAAACTCTTGGGCTCAAGCGATCCTCTTGCCTCAGCTTCCAAAGTAACTGGGACTACAGGAGCCCACCACGACACCTGGCTAGTTTTTTAGAGATAGGCTCTTGCTTTTGGTCAGGTTGGTCTCAAACTCCTGAGCTCAACACCAGGGTTTTTTTTTTTTTTTTTTTTTTGTAGTTGTTATTGTTTAGCAGGCCCGGGCTATGTTCGAACCTGCCAGCCCCGGTGTATGTGGCCGGCACCCTAACCGCCGAGCTATGGGCGTTGAACCATCCCCTTCATTTCAAACTGGCAGTGTTTCTACTTGTATTATGCTGTAATCTCTTAACTGAGTGATAATCCAGCTCATCTTTGTGTCCTTTTCAGAACAAGCTTTCTCAGTTTTGTGCAGTGTAAACAGGCAGAAAATTTTCCAGATCTTCAAATTTTGGCCCATTTCTGCTGCAGTTTCTTCTTCAATTCATCTCTTCCCTCTAGTATTTTATTACTAGTCAGGAAAACTCAAGCTGCATCTCCAGTATTTTGGTTAGAAATCTCAGTTGACTATCTTAATTTCACAAATTACTAGAACACAACTTAGTCAAGTTCTTTGCCATTTTATAACAAGGATTGCCTTTCCTTCAATTTGTAAGATCCTCTTCCTCATTTCCTTCTGAGACCTTACCAGGTTGGCCTTTAACATTCATATTCCTACCGACATTCTGTTCATGATAATATATGTATTCCCTGAGATGAAAGAGACTGTGTATAGTTCTTCTAACTCTTCTTAGAGTCACCTTCAGTATCCATATTTCTACCAACAGTTCATTCATAGCAATCTAGGCTTTTTCTAGCATATACCTCAAAACTCCTCTAGCCTCACCCCTTATCTAGTTCAGAAGTCCCATCCTATATTTTAGGTATTTTTTTTACAGCACCCCATTTCTCAGTACCCAAATCTGTATTATACTGTCAATCGGGGTTCTGTAGAGAAATAGAACCAGTAAGGATGTGTGCATATCTATGTGTAGAAACATCTACTTGTGATTATGTAGGCTGACAAGCCCCGGGATTGCATTTGGCAAGTTGGAGACCCAGGAGAGCTGAGCTCAGGTTGATGTAGTTCCACTCCCAGACTGAAAGCCATAGAAATAGAAGAGCTCAGGTTGATGTGGTTCTAAAGACCTGCAGACTGGAGGCCAGCTGATGTTTCAGTTTCAGTCCAAAGACAGGCAAAAACTGATGTCCAGTTCAAAGACAGACAGGCAGGGGGAATTTCCTCTCAGGAGAGGGTCAGCCTTTTATTCTTCTCAGGCCTTCTGCTGATTGGCTGAGGCTCAACCGAGTCAGAAAGAGCAATCTGCTTTACTTAGTCTGTTGATTCCAAAAACACCCTCACAGAGACACCCAGAATGATGTTTGACCAAACATCTCAACATCTTGTAGTCCAGTCAGGTTGACACATAAAGTTAACCACAACAGGTCACGTTGCCTCTTTTCTTTGTATGTTCAGTTATTTTGGATTTATCTTAGGCATTGTTAATGATACAGTGTAGGAACTTCAAATTCTATTTTATTCTTCCAAAGAGTTTTGATTCTTTTGGTTTATTAGGCATCCAACTTGGCTGAACTTAAGCTCTAAACTTTTGCTGCCTCTGTGATGGACAGCAACTGTAATCTTTATTAATTTCTTTTAACCTTAGCTAAGCACTTGAAGGTGTTCCACACATACATAGTTCAGGACATAGAAATTTGGGCAAAGTTCCCATGCAGAATTTAGGACTCAATTTCTGTAGCTCTCTCCTTTCAGTGATACCCTCTCCTCTTTTGAGTTGTTGTAGTTGCTACTCTGTCCTCTGATCCAGTGGTATGTGTAAATTATAATGGTTCCTTTGTTCCATTTTCTTGTAAGATTATTCTTAACATTTTTGAAGTTTTATTATAATGGATAGAAATACTTTATTTCTCTACCTTTTAATTGATTATAATCAGTTTTTTTGCTCTATGCTTTCTTCATGCTTTTGGTTGGGAAAATTTGAATGTTAGAAATGTGATGTTGAACTACAAAATATAAACAATACCTTTTATCTTCGCTTTATTTTGTTTTCCAGTGGGCATTGGGTAGTGGTGGGCCACTAACTTAACTTCCATTTTTGTTTCTGTCTTTTCATTAACATCTTTTTATTCTTTGTTACATATACTTATATGTTAGTATTAAAAGTGGAGCTCTGAATAATGTAGCTTTTTCTATAATTTGTTATTTTTCATCCTGATACAATTATTATCTGGCTTGTTTTTAGCCCATGAGGGTATTATCGACAGTGTGGGGGAATAATTCTTAGTCCTGGAGGACTGTTCTGTAGCACCACTGTCCACCCATCAGAGCAGTGTTTTTTTTTTGAGACAGAGCCTCGAGCTGTCACCCTGGGTAGAGCGCTGTGGCATCACAGCTCACAGCAACTTCCAACTCTTGGGCTCAAGTGATTCTCCTGCCTCTGCCTCCCAAGTAGCTGGGACTACAGGCGCCGGCCACAGTGCTGGCTATTTTTTGGTTGCAGCCGTCATTGTTGTTTGGCGGGCTGGATTCGAACCCACCAGCTCAAGTGTATGTGGCTGGTGCCTTAGCCACTTGAGCCACAGGCACTGAGCCCAGAGCAGTGTTTTCAATCGTTTTTATCTCAAAGCACACTTGAACCTATAGTTGAATTTCTGCAGCCCATTTAAATTATGTTGATCAAAAAAAGTTAAAAAAAAAAGAATATTCTTACTGGGCTTTGAACTTCTTTTGAAAGTAATTTAATTAATGATCTTTAAAAGTTTTCACAGTACACCTAAGATCCTCTCATGACGCACCAGTGTGCCATGGCACACCAGTTGAAAATCACTGCATTAGGCTCAGTGACTGTAGCACAGTGGTTATGGCGCCAGCCACATACACCCAGGCTGGCTGGTTTGAACCCAGCCTGGGCTAGCTGAACAACAATGACAACTGCAACAAAAAAATAACCGGGCTTTGTGGCAGGTACCTATAGTCCCGGCTACTTGAGAGGCTGAGGCAAGAGACTCACTTAAGCCCAAGAGTTTGAGGTTGCTGTGAGCTGTGATGCTACGGCACTCTACTGAGGGTGATATAGTGAGACTCTGCCTCCAAAAAAAAAAAAAATCCATTAGATGATAGTAACACCTCCACCCCCAGCGTCCCCCCCCCCAGGTGGTGACAAGGAGAAATACTTCCAGACTGTCTCTAAGGGGGAGGGCAAGATTACCCCTGGTTGAGAACCACTGAGCCCTAATCTAATGAGAAAGAAAAGGGTAAGTTACCTAGGCTTCTTTGTGTTCTAATTATACTGTGATGTTTATAGATAAATAGTTCTTCTAAGGAGGATGTCTCCAAACAGAAGCAACCAAACAAGAAAAAGAGGATCATCTATGATTCAGGTAATATTTCTTATGAGGAGCTTTATAGTTTTAAAGTTGTTTTATATCCCTTAGTGTTTTACAAACTATATCCTGAGGCACACAGCTCTCTGATCACAGGTGCTGTGATCAGTAGGTGCTATGAGAAGAGGGCTTTATGTTTAACCAAAGTTTTAAACAATTTTATTTAACTGCAGAATATATCAGAACCAAAATATGTTGATTACAGATTCATTCAGAGGCAGGTAGAGTATGTAGCATGTCTTAAACTTTGAATATGATGTATTTATTTCTAAAACATTCATATGAAGTTCTCTGGACGGAGGTTCTTGGAAATTGATTTTAAAAATAGTACTTCAGAATACTGTTTTTAAAGTAAAGGTCTACAGGGCAGTGCCTGTGGCTCATCGAGTAGGGTGCTGGCCCCATATACTAAAGGTGGCGGGTTCAAACCCAGCCTCTGCCAAACTGCAAAACAGAAAAATAGCCGGGTGTTGTGGTGGGCGCCTGTAGTCCCAGCTACTCGGGAGGCTGAGGCAAGAGAATCGCCTAAGCCCAAGAGTTGGAGATTGTGTGAGTTGTGTGACGCCACGGCACTCTACTGAGGGCGATGAAGTAAGACTGTCTCTACGAAAGAAAGAAAGAAAGAAAGAAAGGAAGAAAGGAAGAAAGGAAGGAAAGGAAGGAAAGGAAGGAAAGGAAGGAAAGGAAGGAAAGGAAGGAAATCCCCTCGTGAAGCTCCCTGGAAGACAAACTAGTACATAAAGAATTAAATACAATACAGCACTGGCTCGGCACCTATGCCTCAACCGGCTAAGGCGCCAGCCACGTACACCTGAGCTGGCGGGTTCGAATCCAGCCCAGGCCCACCAAACAACAATGACAGCTGCAACCAAAAAATGGCCGGGCGTTGTGGCGGGCGCCTGCAGTCCCAGCTACTTGGGAGGCGGAGGCAGGAGACTCGCTTGAGCCCAGGAATTGGAGGTTGCTGTGAGCTGTGATGCCACTGCACTCTATCCAGGGTGA
>CAUYRH010070091.1:0-25051 GCA_963574655.1 Perodicticus potto
CCCTCACCCAACTATCATTCAGCATAAGGCGTGTTTAACTTCCACGCCTTTGTGTGAGGTGGGTTTTTGTTGGAGTTGAGTTCCACTTCCAGTGCCTTGTGGTCTGAAAAGATGCAAGGTAGAATTTCAATTCTTTTGATCCTGCTGAGGTTTGTTTTGTGTCCTAGGATATGATCAATTTTGGAGAATGTTCCATGGGATGATGAGAAAAATGTATGTTCTGTATCTTTGGGATGGAGTGTTCTATGTACATCTATCAAGCACAGTTGTTCTAAGGTCTCCTTTAAATCTCTAATATCTTTGTTTAATTACTGTTCAGAGGATCTGTCCAGCTCTGAGAGGGGTGTTAAAGTCCCCTGTTATTATGGTGTTATAGGATATCATATTGCTCAGACTAAGCAAGGTCTGTTTCAAGAATCTAGGAGCATTTAAATTGGGTGCAGCAGCTTTCTTTATAATCACCAAAATCTAGAACCACCCAAGTGTGCTTCCACTTGCAAATGGATAAACAAACTGTGGTATGTCTAGACAACAAACCACTCAGCAATAAAAAAAGGAACAAACTTCTGATATATACTGTACAATAATAGTGATGAATCTCTAATGCATTATGCTAAGTGAAAGAAGCTGGACTCTAAAAACTATATGTATGATTCCATTTATATGACAATCTGGACAAGATAAAACTAGAGAAACAGAAAACAGATCAGGAGGAGATAGACACAAAGTGGGTACAAAAGTTTTTGGGGGGACTATTCTTTATCTTGATGTTTTGGTGGTTACATGATAGTGTTTATCAAAACCCATAAAATGGTGCACTAAAATTTAGGGTGAACTTTACCATATCTGAAATTATATCTCAGTAACCATGACTAAAAACAAACAAAAAGCCTTAAACAAAACTGTCCAACGACTTCCTGTTATAGTTAGAATAAAGCTCAACCTCTCGGCAGGGCCTCTGTGCCCCAAACACTCTGCTTGCTCCCTTTCTTTCATCCACCCTGCCTGGCTCTCCATTAAACAGACTCCTTTTGTTCCTGCCTTGTGAGAGATCTGAAGTTCCCTTTGCCTGGACTGCAGGTCTTCCCAGCTTCTTCAGATCTTTGTGTGGCTGGCTCCTTTGTTTCATTCAGGTCTTACCACCTATACCAAAGCAGACCATGACCCTCTCTGTTACATTACTCTGTTTTGTGTTGTCTGCTTCTCTGTATATAAGCTGGACAAGTGAGCTCTGTGAAAGCAGGCAGAGACCTGTTTTCTATCCTATTCTTGACTACATCCCCAAGTCTATGATTGTATCTGGCACTGCACAGTTCCTCAGAACCCAATGAATGAATTCATGAGAGTAAATCCCTGGAGGGAGGTGAAAAGTCCTTGAGGACAGGCCATGACTTCAGTTTCTTGTCCCTCGACCCCTACCATGCTTCTCTCCTGGCTGTGATGTCTAGTTTGAGGCTGGCTTTGGGGTAGTGCTGGTTAGTTCTGGGCTTGCGTGCTCACATTGGGTCACCAGAAGTCCACCAGCTCTGCTTTGCAGTTATGGTGAACTGCTGTGAACAAGCTTCTTGAGCTGCCCCTAAAGAGAAGCTGTGAGCTGTGCAACCTTACATGATCTAGTTGACCTCTCAATGACAAAGATTCTTCAACTTTGAGAAAGGGAGGCAGTAATACTTGATAGGGTTGCTGTGAGAGTTAGTTACATGAGTTTGGAGTAGACCACACTCAGTGCCCATTCTACCTGGTAGAGCTTGGAGGGTGCACAAGAAGGGAATATCAGAGCCTCCTCTTTTGGTTTTTAATTTGTAATTGCTTTGTCAAGGCATGAATGGCATACAATATAATCTGCACATACTTCAAGTCTGCAATTGGATGATTTCGACACATGCACAGATCCATGAAACCATCAGCACAATCAAGATAGCAAATAGGCTCAGCGCCCACAGCACAGTGGTTACGGTGCCAGCCAGCCAGCCACATACACCAAAGCTGGAGGGTTTGAACCCCGCCCGGACCAGCTAAACAACAATGACAACTGCAACAAAAAAATAGGTGGGCATTGTGGTGGGCGCCTGTAGTTCCAGCTACTTGGGAGGCTGAGGCAAGAGGATCGCTTAAGCCCAAGGGTTTGAGGTTGCTGTGAGTTGTGACACCACGGCACTCTACTGGGGGTGATATAGTGAGACTCTGTTTCAGAAAAAAAAAAAGATAGCAAATAAATCCATCACTCCAACATTTTTTTCTTGTGCTCCCATCTTGGTAATTCCTTCCTTTTGGCCCTCCCTGCATCACCATAACCCCCATCAGTAAGCGACCATTGTTCTGATTTTTCTCAGTACAGATTTGCCTGTTTCTACAGTTTCATATGAACGGAATCACACTACATCATGCTCCTTTTTATTTGGCTTCTTTCACTCGGCATAACCGAGTTTCATCATATGGTAGTGTGTTTCAATAATTCAATCCTCCTTCTTGTTGAACAGTATAACCATTTTATGGACATATCACCTGTTGCTGGACATTTTCAGTTTTTGGCTAATATAAATAAAACTGATATGAATATTCATGTAGAAATCCCTGTATGGACACAAACTTTCTTTTCTCTTGAGTGAATACCAAAGAACTGCTGTCAGAGTCATGAGGCAAGTGGATATTCAATGTTGGTTTTGTCTTTAAATAACTTTAAATTTTAGAACTGCTTTAGATTTATAAGGAAGTTGCAAAGATAATATAGGGTTCCGTACACCTCATCTATCCTCCTCTTTATTGTTAACATCTTACATTAATACATTGGTCACAACTAATGAAAGAAGATGGACACATTATTGTTAGCTAAAGTCCATTTTTAGTGGACTTCTCACCAAACATCCTCTTTCTGTTTCAGGATTCTATTCGGGACCCTGCACTGCAATTATCTTTTTTCTCTTTTTTTGAGACAGAGTCTCAAGCTGTCACCCGTGGCATCATAGCTCACAACAATCTCCAACTTTTGGGCTCAAGTGATCCTCTTGCCTCAGTTTTTCTATTTTATTTTAATTTTTTTATTTTTTGAGATAGAGCCTCAAGCTGTCACCCTGGATAGAGTGCTGTGGCATCACAGCTCACAGCAACCTCCAATTCCTGGGCTCAAGCGAGTCTCCTGCCTCCGCCTCCCAAGTAGCTGGGACCATAGGCGCCTGCCACAACGCCGGCCATTTTTGGTTGCAGCCGTCATTGTTGTTTGGCAGGCCCAGGCTGGATTCAAACCCGCCAGCTCAGGTGTACGTGGCTGGTGCCTTAGCCCGTTGAGCCACAGTTTTTCTATTTTAGTAGAGACGGGTCTCGCTTTTGCTCAGGCTGGTCTTGAACTTGTGAGCTCAAGCAATCCACCCGCCTTGACCTTCCAGAGTGCTAGGATTACGGGTGTGAGCCACTGTGCCCAGCCCCTACATTATATTTAGTTGTCATGTCTCCTTAGGTTTCTCTGGACTATGACAGTTTCTCAAACTTTCAGTGTTTTTGATGACCCTGACTCCTTAAAACTTTTTTTTTGAGACAGAGCCCCTGTCACCCTGGGTAGAGTGCAGTGGCATCACAGCTCACAGCAACTTCCAACTCCTGGGCTCAAGCGATTCTCCTGCCTCCACCTCCCAAATAGCTGGGACTACAGGCGCCCGCCACAATGCCCTTCTACTTTTTGGTTGTAGCTGTCATTGTTGTTTGGTGGGCCTGGGCTGGATTCGAACTCGCCAGCTCAGGCGTATGTGGCTGGTGCCTTAGCCGTTTGAGCCACAGGCACTGAGCCTAAAATTGACCATTTTAAGGAGTAATGGTCAGTTACTTTTTTAATTGTGGTAAAATATGCATGACATGAAATTTACCCTTTTATGTGTATAATTTCAGCAACGCTAAGTACATTCACGATGTTGTTCAACCATCACCTCTGTCTAGTTTCAAAACATTTTAATCACTTCTAAAGGAGGAGACCTCATTAAACAGTCACTTCTCATTCCTCCTTCCCCCCAGACTCTGGCAACCACTAGAATACTTTCCATCTTTATGGATGTTTCATATAAATTGAATCATATGATACATGACCTTTTATGTCTAGATTATTTCACTTAGCATTTTTTTTTTTGAATGTCAGCCAGGCTAGAAAGCCGCAGTGTTATCATAGTTCACCTCAACTTCCAACTCCTGGGCTCAAATGATCCTCCTACCTCAGGCTCCCAAACTGCTGGGATTATAGGTGTAAGCTGCTTGCACCTGGCCAGCATAATGTTTTTGAGGTTCGTCCATATTGTAACATATATGAGTACTTCATTCTTTCTCATGGCTGAATAATACTCCATTGTATGAACATATTACAGTTTGTTTCTTCATTCATTAGTTAATACACATTTGGGTTGTTTTTAATTTTGGCTACTGTGGATAGTGCTGCTATGAACATTTGTGTACAAGTATTTGTTTTAATACCTGTTTTCAGTTCTTTCAGATATGCCTGAGAGTAAAATTGCTGAGTCATGGGCAGCGCCTATGGCTCAGTGAGAAGGGCAAAGGTCCCATATACTGAGGGTGATGGGTTCAAACCCAGCCCTGGGCAAACTACAACAAAAAACAGCTGGGCGTTGTGGCGGGCGCCTGTGGTGCCAGATACTCGGGACGCTGAGGCAGGAGAATTGCCTAAGCCCAGGAGTTGGAGGTTGTGAGCTGTGTGATGTGAGCTGTGTGAGGCCACGGTTGGTACTCTACTGAGGGAGACAAAGTGAGACTGTCTCTAAAAAAAAGAAAAAAAATTGCTGAGTCATATGGTAATTCTATTTTTAACTTACTGAGACTGCAAAACTCTTTTCCATTGAAGCTATACCACTTTACCTGTATATTCCTTTTTTTTTCCCATTACATCATAACTGTGTACATTAATGCATTTATGGCTTTTGCACAGTTAAGAACACAGTAAGTAAAGCAAGCAGATAGCCCTCAGAATGGGAGAAAATATTTGCAGATTATGTTTCTGACAAAGGTTTGATAACTAGAATCCACAGAGAACTAAACTAATTAATAAGAAAAGAACAAGTGATCCCATTTCATTGTGGGCAAGAGCCTTGTACCTGTATATTCCTATCAGCAATGTATCAGGGTTACAATTCCTCCATATCCTCATCAACACATCATTTTCTGCTCTTTTGTTTTGTTTCTTCCCACCTTTATGGGTGTGAAGTGTTACCTTATTGTGGTTTTGGTTTGTCTTTCCCTAAGGACTAATGATGTTGAACATCTTTTCATGTGTGTGTTGTTGACCATTTGTTTATTTTATTTAGGTAAATGTCTATTCAAGTTCTGTGCTCATTTTTAAATTGGTTACATGTCTTTTTGTTGTTGAATTGTAGGAGTTCTTTATATACTCTGCATATGAGACTTTTATTGGGTATATGATTTGTACTTTCTTCCATTCCACTGGTTGTGTTTTCATTTCACTTTTCTTTCCCTCTCCTCTCTCTCTCCCCTTGTGTTTTGACAGGGTCTTGTTCTTTCATCCAAGCTAGAGTGCAATGGCATCTTTATAGATCACTGCAATCTCCAACTCCTGGGCCTCTGTTTCCAGGTAGCTGGGACTACAGACTTGTACCACCACACCTGACTAATGTTTTCTGTTTTTAGTAGAGATGAGGCCTTGCTTTTGCTCAGGGCCTCTTTTCATTTTATAGTCTTTTGCAGCACAAAAGTTTTTATTTTTAACGAGATCTAATTTATTTATTTATTATTATTTTTTTTTTGTAGAGACAGAGTCTCATTTTATTGCCCTTGGTAGAGTGTCCTGGTGTCACACAGCCCCCAGCAACCTCCAACTCCTGGGCTTAGGCGATTCTCTTGCCTCAGCCTCCCAAGTAGCTGGGACTACAGGCACCCGCCACAATGCCCAGCTATTTTTTTTTGTTGTTGTTTTTGCAGTTTGGCCAGGGCTGGGTTTGAACCCACCACCTTCGGTATATGGGACCGGCACCCTACTTGATGAGCCACAGGTGCCACCCCTATTTATTTTTAAATATCATATTTAAGAATCCATTGCCAAATCCCTATGTTTTCCATTAAAGATTTTACAGTTTTCAGCTATGAAATTTAGGCCTTTGATCTATTCTGGGTTAATTTTTGTATATGGTATGAGGTAGGGGTCCAACTCCATTCTTTTCCACATGGCTATCCAGTGGTCCTAGGATCATTTGTTGCAGAGACTATTCTTTCCTACCTCGAATGGTCTTGGCAACCTTGTCAAAAATTAACTGACCATAGATGTAAGGGTTTATTTTTGGGCTCTCTATTCTACATCATTGGTCTAGATGTCTATCCTTTCACCAGTTCCACACTGTTTTAATCAGTGTAGAAGCGACCTCAAACTTTGTTTTCCTTTTTGAAGATTATTATGGTTATTTGGACTGCTTATAATTTTAGGATCAATTTTTCTACTTGTCTTTGATGGTTAATTCGATGCGTCAACTTGACTGGAATGCACAGACAGCTGGTAAAACATTATTTCTGGGTGTGCCTGGGAGAATGTCTCCAGAATAGGTTAGCATTTGAATTCATAGACTGAGTAAAGATAATGTGGGTGGTCATTACTCAATATTGGTGGCCTGATTATAATAAAAAGGTAGAGAAAGGGTGAATTTACTCTCTCTCCTAAGCTAGGACATCCTCCTTCTCCTTTCCTTAGACATTAAAGCTCCTGGTTCTTGGGACTACGGACTTATACCAGCCCTTAATTTTACCTCTACCCCAATTTTCAGGCCTTCAGGTCAGACTGAATTATACCATTGATTTTCTTGGTTCTCCACCTCACAGATGGCATATTGCAAAACTTCTTGACCCCCACCACCCCATAATCATGTGAGCCAATACCCCTTATAAATCTCTTAAGAAGAGATCTTCTTACTTAAGAGATTTATTTATCCCCAAAGAAATCTATTTAAGTATTTATCCACCTATCTGTCCTATTGATTCTGTTTCTCTGAAGAACTGTAATAAGTGTCGAAAGACCGTTTTGATTTTGTTAAGAATTGCATTGAACACTTTAGGGAGTTTCGCTGTCTTAACAATATTAAGTCTTCAACCCATGAACATAGGATTTTTTTTTTCTATTTATTTAAGTCTTTTTAGATTGTGTCAGCAATGTTTTATAGTATTCAAAGTTAACTTTTATACCTCTTTGGTTAAATTTATTCCTGTTTTATTCTTTTTTGTTGTTTGCTAGTGCGTAGAAATACAACTAACTTTTGTGTGTTGATTTTATCGTGAGATGTTTCCGAACTTCATTAGATGTAATAAAGCTCTACTAGGATTTTTTTGTTGTTGTTGAGTGTGGATTTTTAGTATTTTCTATATACAAGATCATGTCACCTGTGATTAGAGAGAATCGAACGTTTAACTTGGTTTTTTTTTTGAGACAGAGTCACCCCGAGTAGAGTGCTATGGTGTTGTGACCGGTTTCACAACAAAATTTTACAATTCTCTAGTGTCTTAGCTCCCTCATATTCCAAAGGAGTTTCTAACAGTCACATCAGAACTGAAATGGGCAACTTAGGGGCCTTGACTGGACAGGGATGAAACAGTGAACATTACCTCAGCTCCAGTGGCCTAGCAACAGCGGTCTTAGAAAAAGTAGTGAAGAGGCAGAGGGGTCTCAGTATAAATTGCTGAACAGAACTTTGTAATTTTCTGTGCACTGATACAATTTCTTTGGGTTTTTCCCAAGAAAGAGCAGAACTTCCTTGCATCCCTGAGATAATTACAGTGCCTTACTCTACTGGAATGTCCGGAGAAAGTCAAGATAAGCGATACGCCACCATAGATTATGACCGAGAGCCAGTGAGCCTGAGCACAAGGGTGAAAGAATGAACAATATTAACCCCTAGCTCATTATAATACTAACATTCCCACCCTGGGAATGGGGAGGGATTTGTCCACCATATTTTGTTCATGGGATGTATGAACTAGCATGATTCCTCACTGGGCTTGCATGCCCTGCACTCCACCCTAAACATACAAAGAGGTACACTACACTCCCTCTATGCATTATTCATTTTTACCTCCATAAAAACCCCTTCATCTTGCTAATCTGGAGGTGGATTTGAGGTAGCCTATGCCTCCCCTGCCCAATTGACACATCTTCTGAAATAAATCCTTTCTTCCTTGACAATCCTCATCTCAGAATTGACTTCCTATGTAGCGAGCAACAGTGAACCCCCCATTGTGGGTTAGTTAACAGTGTCATACATAGCTCTGGGCTGTGCCCGCGGCTCAGTGAGTAGGGCGCTGACCCCATATACCGAGGGTCGCGGGTTCAAACTTGACCCCAGCAAAACTACAACAAAAAAATAACTGGGTGTTGTGGTGGGCGCCTGTAGTCCCAGCTACTTGGGAGGTTGAGGCAAGAGAATCGCCGAAGTCCAAGAGCTGGAGGTTGGTGTGAGCTATGATGCCACTGCACTCTACTGGGGCAACAAAGTGAGACTCTGTCTCTAAACAAACCCCCCCCCCCAAAAAAAAACCCCAGTGTCATAGCTCAAAACAACCTCAAACTCTTGGGCTCAAGCCATGCTCTTGATCCTCAGCATCCTGCGTAGCTGGAACTACAAGTGCCTGCCACAATGCCCAGCTCTTTTTTTCTATTTTTAGTAAAGATGGGGTCTCATTCTTGCTCAGGCTGGTCTCAAACTCCTGAGCTCAAGCAAGCTACCCACCTCAGCCTCTCAGAGTGCTAGGATTACAGGTGTGAGCCACCAAGACCAGCTTGAATGTTTAACTCTTTAAGAAACTGCCAGACTGTTTTGCATAGTACCATTTTACCTTCCCACCAACAGTACATAGGAATTCCAGTTCCTCCAACATCCTTATGGTTGGTATGACCCACATAATACACAGTAACTGACTTATAGGAAAATAAAGAGTTAAAAAAGTTGGCTCAGTGAATAGGGTGCCGGCCCCATATACCAAGGTTCGAACCTGGCCCCAGCCAAACTGCAACAAAAAATAGCCAGGTGTTGTGGTGAGTGCCTGTAGTCCCAGCTACTTGGGAGGCTGAGACAAGAGAATCACTTAAGCCCAAGAGCTGGAGGTTGCTGTGAGCTGTGATGACACAGTACTCTACTGAGGGCAACAAAATGAGACTCTGTCTCTAAAAAAAAAAAGTGACTTGCTAAGTCACCCTAAACTACCTTTGCAGCATGTTGAAAGCACTGACCCAGGTCTCAGCAGGTCTGTATCCCTAAACACTCATTTCCTACTCATGGATGAGGAAGCTGAGAGACCACCCTAAAGAGTGACTTCCAGACAAAACTGAGTCAGTTTTGTGTGGCCTGACCCAAACCAGAGGTACCAATACCTCCCTGGGGGGTCTGGCCCCTTCTTGTGCCCTCTTCTCACCCTGCCCCTGCTCAGGGCATCCTCTTCCCCCAAGCTGAGTATCCCGTGACGTCATAAAAGCCAGTTGCCATGGGAAGTCTGCAAACTCACCCCCTAGGCAGGGTGGGGGACAGGGCCCTGGTGCATAGGAGGCCTGGCTGCTCCTCCCCCACCACACTGGCCCTCCATGGAAGCCTTGGTCTGTGCGTTCTCTGAGCTGCGCATAAGAGAAGGTGCTGGGCTGCAGGGAGGAGTAGCAGGAGGAGCAATGTCTTCCTGTCCCTATCTTGGCCCAAAGCCACTGGGGTGTCCTCAGGGACATGTATCCTTGGGAGAGGGGAGGTCCCTGGTCCAGGCTATGTGAGCTTGGGCTGGTCACTTCCTCCTGAACTGACTGTGCAATTTCCCCGCTGGAATAAGAATACTCTTTCTAGGGTAGGGGGCACAATGGGTGGAATGAGTGCTTTAGTCCTGACAGGGATCTTGGTACCCAGGTCCCAGGCTTCACAGACCTCCCTGCTGGTTAAGGGAGAGAAGAGGAGCAATACGTTGGGTACGGGCAGTGGGAAGGCAGGGGACTGAGTCCATTTGACAAGACAGTTAAGCTGAGGCTGGGCAGGCCGGGGTAGAGCCCTCCATGTCCATGTGAGTTGGTCTCGGAGGCATATGGTTGTTCTCCGTCATGGCTGCTTTGGCCAGCTGGCCACCACCCTCCTGCTCTCCCCCTGCAGATGCAGTGAGCTGGGCCCAAGGACACCCCAGCCACCCTGACACACCTCCCAACATCTACGAGGGGGGACTGGGGACCCAGCAGCAACAGTGCCCCAGTGCCCAGGGAAGCAAACCTAAGAACTTCCGGCTGCGCCACCTCCGGGGCCTGGCTCTCTACCTGCCAGGCCACATGCAGCCTGCAGGCCAGTGTGAGAGTCACTGGCTGGGCCGGCTCATGGCAGGGGGCTACCGGCCACAGCCTGAGGGCACACCCTGGTCCCTGGACTTACCACAGGGGACTCTGGGCCCAGGTAACAGCCATTGCTCAGCCCTTCTGGAAGTCCAATTGCCCAGGGACAGCCTGGGAAACACAGGTGAGGCAGGTCTGAGCACAGACAGTAAGACCCTGGGGGTTAGGGACTCAGATGCACCTTTCTTCCTTCCCAAGTCCCCTAGGGAGGGAGCCTCATGGAGACTTTTGGCCAGGACACTCCCACAGTGACGTTATGCTCCAGGAGGCCATTATCCTAACAAATCCGCTCCCATACCTATGCCAGCTGAGGGAAGGGGCTGTGAGGCAAAGGGAGGTTCTGGCATGGAGTTCTGGGTTCCTGTCCCAGGTCTGCACTCCATGTAGGACTTTGGACAAGTCTCTCTCTCACTGGGCCTGTTCTCCAACTTGTAAAATGAAGGGTTTAGGTTGGATGAGGGTCTTTTCCATCCTGAACCATTCACCTCCTTTTTCCTCCCTTCACTGACAGTTCACTCAGGGAAGAATTACTACCCCTCTTGTCTGAAGGACGTTAGGGTCTGGGGACCCCTAGGGCTGCCAGTGTTTCCTTGGTTTCCTCCCTGTGACTTCTTTCTTTCCTCTTTCCTCAGCTTCCAGCTCCAGCATGGACCCAGCCAAGGGTGCCCCCTCCCAGCCCAGTCCCCCTGAGGGCTTGGGGCTCAGGCCCAAGAGGTCTTGGGGGGCCTCAGAAGAGGCCATGTGTCCCTTGTGCAAGAGAACCCGCTCTGCGGCCCGGGAGAGGCTATAGGGATCCTGAGTGCCAGGTGTGGGGACAGGAGGGGAAGGATGGCCAAGGAGGCTGGTCCAAATCGGAATGGCTCAGCCCCCAACAGTGGCCCCCCTGCACACTGAGATGGCCCAGGCAGCTGTGTAGCACCAGAGCCTGGGCCAGCCTGGGGAAGTGTGAGCGGGGAGGGAGGAGGACGTCCCAAGGGAGGGACAGAAGAAGTAGAAGCACGGCTGTGCCCTTGCAGCCTGCTCAAACTCAAGTCAGCCACTTGAAGCTGGGAGGCAGGGCCAGAGAGGCCTGGGAACCCTCAGGTCTAATCTCAATAAAAGCCGAGGCCTGCACCTTCTTGTCAGTCTGTCTGCCATCACGCCAGATCAGAAAAATAGCCTGTGTGGCTCCCAGGGCCGGGTCTGCAGCGCTCCCACCCTGGGTTCTCCAGAGTGGGCAGAGCCTCAACATGCCTTACAAGGAGTGTCAATCCAGGCCAAGGGGCAGAGGACAAAAAAGGCCAGGGACTAGGGACAGACCAAGGAAGGCCAGCCAGTTCAGGGAGGACAGCAGCCCAGGTATCTCTCTCTGAGGGTGTGAGTGAGGCCACTGCTCCGTGAACCTTGCTCCACAGCCCTCTCCTCTGGCTGGCCTGGCTCCAGGCCCCCTGGCATGAGATTCCTTGTACCCATGTCTCAGGCTTGGCTGCGGACTTTGGAGACCAAGCCATTCTTCCCTGTACTGTAGGACACTTAGCAGCATTTCTGGCTGCTACCTGCTAGGTGTCAGTACTGGTCTCCAACTCAAGGGTCTCCAGACCTCGGTCAGTGTCCCCTTAGGGCAGTGGTTCTCAACCTGGGGGTCTCGACCCCTTTAGGGGTCGAACGACCCTTTCACAGGGGTCACCTAAATACATCCTGCATAACAGATGTTTACATTATGATTCACAATAGTAGCAAAAGTTCAGTTATGAAGTAGCAACAAAAATAATTTTACGGTTGGGGGTCACAACATGAACTGTATTAAAGGGTTGCGGCAATAGGAAGGTCGAGAACCACTGTCTTAGGGGCACAATCCTCCGTTGAGAAGCCTTGCTTGGCAACACTGGGCCTCAGTTTTGGGGGAGCAAGCACTAGGGCTGAGCACTGCCCCTCCCTTGGGCTACTGCCAGACCATGTGTGATGGTGCCCAGGTCAGCTGATGCCCTTCCCTTTTCCTGTACGTTGGCTCCACCTAGACATCTCCTAGGACCCTAGAACAGCAGATCTGGGAGATTTCCATCTTTGGGTGGTTTTTAAGTTATTTTAAGCATGTGGGTATGGCCCTGGGTGGTGGGAGCCTGAGGCTGTAGCAGCCCCCAGGTGACAGCAGTTATCTGGACACTACCCCCAAGAGCAGCTGCAACAGGACAGGTGTGGGAAGGATGCAGATGGCCAGAGGTCCACAAGTCACCCAGGGTGAGGGAAGTTGCTTTCTCTCTCTCTCTCGTGTCACAACACTCTCCCCAGGATGTAGAGGCCAAGGGTCCACTACTCAAGACAGGTTTTAGGGAGGTTACTAAGGGAACACAGAGGGACACATGCCCCAGCCACCAGCTGAGGATGCTGGGCAGAAGTGAGACCACCCAGAAGCTGGCAATACAAAGTCCCTGGAGACCTCAGGGGCCCAATCTACTTACTTCTGAATGACGAGCCGAGGCTCACAGAGGACCAGATGTCCTGGTATTCTGCCCCAGGGAGATGTTCTCTCCCCTTGTGGAATTGAGACTTGCCCTGAGTCTTGCTTTACTAGTAGAATGTGGTGGAAGTGAAATGGTGTCTTCTGGCAGCTTCCAGGGGAGGTTAGTGACCATGTAGAGTCAAACTGTCCTGCTGTACAGTGGGAGACCATCTAGCACAGAGGAGGCCCCAGGGAGGGAACGAGCTGAGCCATGGCCATGGCCACATCTGCTGCCAGCTGCCCTGTGAGCAGGGCCATCTTGGACTTAGGTCCTCCAGCCCTGGTGGCCTGCTCCAGCTGATGCCACCTACAGCAGATGTACTCTACCTGTTGACTCCTGTTCCAACTGCAGAATTGTGAGCTGAAAGGATGGCTGTGGCTCAGGCTGCTAAATTTTCAGGTTGTTACACAGCTGGAGAAAAAGCTCACAGTCTTTCCCCATGAAAGACATCAACTGCACCCACATGTTGGCCACAAAGAAAATTGGCTCTAAACCACCTCCAGTTTCTCCCTAAAACTTTCCAAAGCTTTTTTTTTTGAGAGAGTCTCACTATGTCACCCTTGGTAGAGTGCTGTGGCATCACAGCTCACAGCAACCTCAAACTCTTGGGCTTAAGTGATTCTCTTGCCTCAGCCTCCCATGTAGCTGGGACTACAGGCACCCACCACAATGCCTGGCTATTTTTTGGTTGTAGTTGTCGTTTGGCAGGATGGGGCCGGGTTTAAACCCACCAGCTGCAGTGTAAGTGGCTGGCACCCTAGCTACTGAGATACAGGCGCCGAGTCTCCCAAAGCTTTCTTGAAAAGCACTCCAACAGGTTGGGAAGCAAAAAAGCCACAGTTATGGCATGCCGGAGACGAGTGTGGAGCACCCTCGGCCCAAGCAGGTGGACATTGTTTAGACCTGGGGCACACCCTCACCCTACGAGTCCCTGAATGCCCACGGGCTGGGAGCTGAGTAAACCAAGCATCTTAGTCCTTGAGGAGACAGTGTCCTAGAGGTCTAAGGCCCCTGGCCCTGTAGGAGATTCTTGAGCAGCATATACAGGTACAGACGAGACTGGCCTCTTGCAGGGTGAGGCTGGAGCAGAGCTAGTCCCCTTCAGGGCTGGTCTTTAGTCTGTGTCAGTTTCTTGCTCCTGTGGGAGTCACAAAGAGCCTGCAATTTCTGATCCAGAGTGGGGCTGGAGGCCCAAGGTGGGGCTTTGGCAAGACTGGAGCAGTGGCTAGCTCGTCCTATCTGACCTCACCGAAGCAGGGAGGCCACAGCTGCCTTCCGAGCAGGGCTTCAGCTGGAACCCCAACTGGGCAAGTTGACATTTGGTCATATAATCAACCAAGGGCCCCAAGGAGACAGCCCTTAATTAGGAATTGACCCATTATCATAGGAGAACACAGTCCTTTCCTGAGTAACCAAGAACATACATGCTGCTGCAGGCCAGGCTGGGCTGGTTCATTTGGTTCCACAAGCCCCATGGCTTCAGACACAATGTCCACTGCGTAGCTTGCTGACATTCTGGGTGCCAGTCCTTACCCTGACTCTGTCCCTGGGAGGGCATGTCCCCCAGCTGCCAGCTGAGGTCAGAGATGTGTGAACAATGTAAAGGGAACAGCACATGTAGGCTGCAGGAGGTTCTGAACTGGGCTGGATGCTTGGGCCACCATCCACAAAGCCCCAGGCCCCCTAAGCCAGTTCTCTTGTGTCTAACAGGGACAATAACACAGCTGGCTCCCTCCAAGGAGGCCAGAGTTTCAACAACAGGCTGATGGAAGCACCTAGTCCTGTGCTTGGCTGGCACCCATCTTAGGCTCCTGCAGCTAGGTTCACTGGCCCAGGTTCCCCAGCTGACTGTGAGGCTGAATAGAGTCTTCAGAGAGAAAGCTATAAAGCTGCCACCTGGACCAGGCCCCCCTTTCATTGAATAAAAGGAACCCAGTTGTGCCTTTCAACTTTTTACAATCTCTTCCCCAGGTTCACACTCTTTGTCAGGGTTAATGACACAAAACAATCAACCCATTTGGCTGGAAGCATCCTTGGGACTTGCCAGTGACAAGCAGATCCCTGCCATTCCCAGCCACTGCTGCAAGGAAGCTGAATCCACAGGGGCAAGGTCCAAAGTGTAGCCAGCTGGAAGCTGGGAACAGAATGTGACCAATAAAGGTCTATTTATTTGTAATGAGACAAAACACTACAATCGTTCAACACTGGGCTGGACACTGCAGTGATTGGAGGGCAGGGCAAGGCTTCTGAGCTCAGTTATGAATGTCCAAGTCAGAACCTTCCAGAAGACTCTTCCCATACACCATGGGGCAGAAATAAAAATCACATGATCACCATTGATTCAGAGTAGAGAGGACACCCAGTGGACCCTCAGCAGGCAGCCAACAACAGCAGAAGTTCAGACCAGTGAGCATTCACGGGAGGGGATGCTTTCCTGTCCAGGGTTTGCCTTCATCTTGAGGACCCTGTCCCTCTGCTGTGAGGCCAGGAGATAGCATCCTGGGCTGGTCCCAGAATCTGAAGACCTCTGGGCTGGGAAACTCTGGGGGAGGGAAGAACTCAGGACACAGAGGCCCATCTGCCCAGCCTGTTCCCCTTATTCCTTCTCCTCTGGTTGGCACAGTGTGGTGCTGCTAGGACCCTCCGCCATGGCTCTTGTGACACTGCAGCTACACTGGGAGTGACTGACCCCCACTCCCAGCTGCTCTGGAGAGCAGGGCAGACAGCAAGTGGCTTTAGGGGGTGGTAAGGTGCAGGGGATGCTAGAAGCATGGATGCATGACCGCTGCAAGCACACTTCACAGCACTGACACAGCCTCTCTCTTCTCAGAGACTGAGGGCCTACAAGGCAGGTAACTGCCCCTGCCACCAAGGCCAGGCTCTGTGAGACCCATGGCAGCCTTGAATCCTGACTTTGAGCTCAGCTTCCTCCTGTCTGCCTCTGGGCAGGCCTTGCAGCTGCAGCTCAAGGATGAGCAGTGGGGAGAGGACCCTGGAGCCTCAGCGGCACCTGTCCCTCAGCCCAGCTCCCAGCAGCAGGTCAGCGGAGCAGAGCATTCCAGGATCCAATTGGAAGGGCAACTGGCCTGGGGCAGCAGGAGGCACTGCAGAGGGGGAACTGTCCCATAGTCCGACCACTGTTGCCAGGGAGCTGAGCCTCAGAGCTCTCTGCTCGTGTGAAAAGCCTCCTCCACTGTGCCCTCCCCTTGCCAGCCCCTCATGGAGGGGCAGCACCACCCCCCACCCTCCAGGCTTCATTGAGCTGGTTCTGGATGGGGGCCTGCCATTCCCTTTATTGTGCCCCCTTGTTCTCAGGCTCCTACGTCCACAATACTTGTGTTCCTCCCTCGTTGCAGAAAGAGCTCTACAGCTTTGCAGGAAGGAGCTGAAGGAATGGGCAGTGCAGTGGGAGTGGCCTGGTTAGGGAGGCCTTTTTCCAGTGACCACCGCCATACCCGAGCCACCCATGAGGATGGTGCATGCACACAGAGGCAGGACCAGGGTGGCAGGAGGAGGTGGAGGGCGCAAGTTTCCAGAAGCAGGAAGGAGAGCCAGAGAGCCTGTGGGAAAGAGAAGATCAGGGCAGGGTGAAGACATGACAGAAGTGCTCCCCCTACCTGTGCCATCCTGCCTACAAGCGCAGCTGGGCCTGGGTTCCCCAAGTACAAGCTTCCTCCAGGCCCACAGACTCCTGTGGCTCCCAGAATAAAGGCACTGATGATGCCAAACTCAGGTGGTGATGGAGCTTGCTGTGTGTCTTTGCCCAAGTCACCAAGTCTTCTGGGCTATGCTGGTACACAAGAGGGCAGGCTCTGGAGGCTCCTTGGCCCTGTCTGGCTCTGAAGTTCCAAGGCCTGGGAGAGACCTGCTCCCTGGGGTACTTATGACCGGAAGTGGCCGTGTCCGAGCAGAACACTCACGTACAAGCTGACCACCAAGGGAAGCTGACATGAAGCTTCGGTTTGAGAATGGTGTGTGCGGAGATGACAGCAGTGGAACAGTTCTGGAAGCACACCCAAGACACAGGTGTACTCGGCACCTCTTGCCATGGGAACTTGAACAACTAGGGGACAGAGATAGTAGGGACTCGATCTTTTTGTACTTCCTATTTTTGAACCATGAGATTGTAGTATTTTAAGATAAAACAGCAGCTCCAGAAATAAAAATGTATCTGGCCATAAGCTCAAGGTGTCTTTGGTCATCTGCTTTTCTTCATGAAGTTTCCAAGTCAGTCAGAAACTACCCCGCCCTTGGCTTTCCAACCTCCTGCTCAGCAGGTGCCTGTCTAGGGCCGAGTTTTTTGTGGTAGGAAGTGCCAGGCTCCCATGCCCTGTCTGCACTGGCATACCTGTTGGAGACTGGGTGCACCTTGGATGAGCCCATGACACTGCTCCCGAGCCCACGTAGCACCGGGCCTGCAGCTGGGGCAGGCCAACGGGCCCGGCAGGTGGCCACCAGCTCCTTGCAGAGGACAGCAAGGGTCAGATGGATGGGAAGGCAGGCCCTGCAGGGTGCTGAGGGACAGGCTCTGGAGGAGGCTGCCTGGCTGGTATCACATGGTCCGGCTGTACTCGATGCCACCTTTGGTAGAAATGCCCGACCATGGCAGGAAGCTGCAGAGCAGGCTGTGGGCCTGGCGGTAGACCCTGTGCGGGATGGAGCAGGGGCTCAGGTTGGCTAGTGCAGAGCCCAGGTGCTGGATGTAGTCCGTGGGGCTCTGGTTAAGGAAGACTCTCAGTTGCCTTCACCTGTACATACTCTCCTGGGCACATGGTCAGCTGGGGCCAGCATGATGACCTATAGGACTATGTACAGACAGCACGCCACGGTAAGGGAGGCTGAGAACCCACTAAGTCTCAGCAAAGCGCTAGAAAGGATAATTAGGTGGAGGGACCCTCACTGCACAAAATCGTAAAGGGTGGGACCTGGGAATTGGAGGGCCTCCTGGGTGAGGCCCCAGGCATGTGGGACACCTGCACTAAGGGATGGACACAGAGTGAGGGAGGGGTCTGGCAGAAAAGCAAGTATTTCTGGTTCTCCCCAGACTCTCAACCCTCAGGGGAACAGAAGGAACAGCCCTGTCCCTCTAACAAGGGTCAATAGCACTTGACCCCCTGGACTCCGACCAGGGCCTGCCTATATGTGAGCTAGGAGGCCTGTCAGGTTTGGGGTCCCCTCTCTCTTTCCTCTTTATTTCCCTAAGAAATGAATCCTAAATTCATTCATTTGAAAATATGCACACAACAGCATTTCTGGGGCCATATTCTCTGTGACTTTTATGAAGTTTCCTGGCATCCCTTTTGGTCATACACCAATAAGGATGGTTACAACTCATGTATTCAAAAACACTAAAAAACTCTTTTTACCTCACTTGTCTCCCCCTTTTCTAGCATACAGGCTCCACGAGGGCAAGACTTTTGCCTGCTTTGTACATTGTTATCTCCAGTACACTTAGAACAGGAGGCTCTCGATCAGTATTTGTTACATGAACAGATGGATGAGTGGATCTTGGGGCAAGAGGGGGCCTCATGCCAGGCTGAACTCTGGGGAACAGTGGGTGCCAAAGAGGATCTTTCCCCCGATCTGGATGGGGAAAAGAGCATCCACTAGCTTGGCTGTTTGAATGTCATTTGAAGATGACCACAGCTCCAACTAGCTCACTGGCTCTGTCACCCTTACAGCTAAGAAGCCATAGTCCCACACCCCCAGAAGGAAAGGATATAAGATTGTCCAGGGAGGGTGGCCGCCATTGATGTAGAGGACGTAGGTGAAGCCATCTTTGAGGACCCCTCGGATGGAATAGTAATAGGGGAGATAGTGATGCTGTTTAAAGTCTCTGTTCTCGTAGAAGTTTATTGCTGTATTGTTGGTGGTGAGGACATGCAGGTAAATGGCTTTGCAGTGGTCCTGGGCAGTGGTTGATATGTGATCCTTTAAACTTTCAAGTAAGAGGGAACCTTGGGGAAAAAAGGGGAAGGTTATGCAGTCAGGGCAGGAGGAAGGAAGGACGATGTGGGTATGAACAGAACCTTCATAGGAGCCTCCTAAGAGTCTCTCTATCCTCTATGGTCAGAGATCAGTCTCCTGTCACCACATACTGTCGAAGCCCAGAGAATCTAAATGTGAGATGGAATGTGTCAGCCACAGCCCTCCCAACGGAGGGACCCTCAGTGAAGACTCATTTCCAGGTAACAAAAAGGGTAAACTTGAGCCCAAGAAAACATGGAATAGACCTGGGTTAAAAATTAAGACTCTGGCCAGGCATGGTGACTCATGGCTGTAATCCCCACTTTGGGAGGGCTAGATGGGTAAATTGCTTGAGTTCAGGCATTCAAGACCAGCCTGAGCAAGAGTGGGATCCCATATGTACTAAAAATAGAAAAGTTAGCTGGGTATTGTGGTGGGTGCCTGTAGTCCCAGTTATGTGGGAAGCTGAGGTAAGAGGATCACTTGAGCCCAAGAGATTGAGGGTGCTGTGAGCTATAATGACGCCATGGTACTTTACCCAGGGTGACAGAGTGAGACTCTGTCTAAAAAAAAAAGACTGCCACTCGCTGGCTGTGTGGCCGAGTGGGATAGGAATTTGATGACACAGGCAACAAGTTGTGCTGAGTATTTCTTCTTCCTTTATGTTTATGGTTCCTACTCTGAACCAAGAACCCCAGTCAACAGACATAAGCTGTGCACATGGTAGCAGGAGGGGTGATGGGCTTGTTCCCTCGAGAGGGCATCCTGGGAGCTGCTGTTAATCTGATCGTGTCAGATTTGAGAAGCAGGCTACCGCAGACAGGCCTGGCAACATGCAGGAAGAAGATGGTTGAAGGCGAGCAGACAGTCTGGCTGAGGACAGAGGGAGAAGGTCTGATGAGGATGAAGGAAGAGACTAAGAGACATCCTTGAGCTGTCAGGATGAGGGAAAGGGCTGGGCTGGGCTGGGCGGATGGGCCTGGGTGTGCCAAACCATGAGCTCTGCTGGCCCTTACCTATGCCATGCTTCCTGAATTCTTTCACTACTCCCAGACTCAGAATGTACGCAACTTGTGTGTCAACAGAGAAGTTGGAGGCTAGAATATCTCCATCCTAAAGGAAAAGTCAAAGATAAAATCAGGTTAACGTTCAAGGCACACAGGCTAACTGCAGAGCCCGGCCCAGGAGGTCTATGTGCCAACTTCTCAGCTACTACACTGAAGGGACACGCGTGGGAACAAGAGTCACCCCACCTCCCTACAGAGGTTCACTGACCTCTGAATAAAACCTAGCATTCCCTTCCACAAACCAAAGCGGTAGTGGCAGTTTCTATGACACTGCCACCAATATAAATTATGGATATTTTTGTATCACATTACAACTGTGCCTGTTCTCAATGTATCATCTATGCTCATCCACTTTAGAATGGCAGTGGTTACCAGGCCTTGTAACTTCACATGTGAATCAAAGCACGCGTGTTACAATTTCATGCACACACAGAAGGATGAGCTGGGGATGAGTCTCCCTTGCTGCTCTGGACTCCCTAGGTCATGAGCTCATCAGACAAAGGGCTGAAGCAGGCAGCGTGATTCTATCACAGGCCCCTTCATTCCTGTCCAGCAGCAGTGACTGCCACACACACATACCTCTTTATGTATCTTGGTCCTGTTTTTAATTTCAGCTACTATCATTCCCACGATGGCGCCCCTGTAGGTTGCAGCAAGGGAGAAGAACTTCTTGTTGGATGTGATATCACGATACCATGAGTCTGGGTACCTGAGAGAGAGAACACAGGCAGATGAACCTACCAAAGGTCTACCCCAACTAACGCTATGCTTTGGCTATGAGAATCATGGGGGGCTCCAGGCTGCTTCGGCTCATTGCTCTGGGGCTGATAGTTTCTCCAACACTTTCTCTCTACCTATCACACCTATCACAGTTATCTTTTTAAAGCAGTGGTATGGTCCAGATAGGACTGAGAATTTCTGATGGGAAAAATAATTTTACCAGACATAAAATATGAGGGGGGAAAAACGTCAAGGATTGATTACATGAGAATAATTTACATAGGGTCAGTGGAACATGGCTCATTCCTCGGTCAGGAGAGTTAAGAGCCCCTGGTAGCCCACGAGAATTCTGTGAGAATTTTTGACACTGAAGACTACAAGGTGGCCAAACCCCTCAAGGGGAGCAGAGAAGGGAACACCAGATGTTGAGGTCAACAGGCAGATCCAGCCACATCCCCAGACAGAAGGGGAGGAAGGCAGAGGCGCTGGGGTTTTATGGGCATGTGGGTTTTGTTTTGCCACCTCTCAGTCTAGGGAGATGACAGTTCATGTCACCATCTTGGAACTCGAGGCCTCAGGCCCACAAAGCTATGAGAGGCAGGCAGGATGGTCATCTCGGAAGGCACAGAGGCCTATGGGTTATCTATGAACACACTGGCAAGTTTCTGTTTCTGGATTAGTTTCCAGCAGGAGGACTGCTGGGCTGCAGAAGTTTCTTAACTTATAAAGCTTCTGCCAGTGCCCAAACATGGCAGACTGTGACAGTACATACTTCTATAGACATACTGGAGAGGTGCCTGTCCCCAGCCTTCCTGCCAACAGCATAAGGTTAAATAACAAGTCTGAGGTTAAAACTCATGGAAATACTGGTGGTTGGCAGGATCTTTATTTTCGTATTTGTTTGGGATCGGTTTTGTGAGTTATCAACAGCATGGCACTGAACATCTATGCAACTCAAGTTTCCCAGCAGAGCCCTTCTGGGCAGCTCTTCACATGGGGTCATGGTGGTATGGAAAGGGCCAGGAGCAGACAGGAGAGAAGCAAAGGCCTGGGGTCTACAATGTGCTGGGCAAATGTGGGGACCCCCCCCCCGCTCGGACTCCTCTATGTCTGTCCTTGCCTTTGCAGTGTGGCCCTAGGGTCCCAAAGGCCTCTCCCAGCGTCAGCACCTGCACACTGTGTGACTCCCCTGGCCCTGTGGTCTGCAGTGGTTACACAGGTGCTGTTCCACTTACTCGATGGGGAACCAGTCGCCACACAGATGCTTCACGGTGTCTATGTCATCGTGGCAGAGGAGCCGCAAGCTGACCTCACTGAGGGCGCTGGATGGCACCACCTCTGTCATTCACACCTGCAGCGAGAGGGAAGCAGTGTCACCTCACACTGACCTTGTGAGTCAGGCAAGACATAAGAGCAGAGTATGACTTGTGGGTGTGGAGTCTCCTGTCACTGTGGGGAGACTTCTGTCCCACTCTACAAATGAGGAGACTGAGGTTCCAGGGGTGGGGACAGGACAGGGACTCAGGCCCCTCACTGCTCAGTCCAGCTACTGAGGGAAGCCCTGCCACCATCTGGTTCTCTCCTCTCCACCCGCATCTGAGCTGTACCTAGTGACTCGCTGGCTGGTGTCACGGCTTAAGACAGCAGTTCCTCTACTTCAAAAGGCACAAGGGCTCTGGCCAGCCTGACTCTCCTAACCCAGGCTTGGTGACTGTCAAAGACAGTGGTTGGTGCTACAGCCCCCATGCCTCATTCCCCAGGGGGCCAGCACCAGCAAGTGGCTGAGTTTCCAAGGAAAGTTGTGCTGGCTTTGTCACCAGAGGCTGTGTCTGTGCAGGCGGTTCACACCTCATTCCTTCTCCCCTATTCAGCAGTTGAAGACTCATGGGTGAGACATTCAAAGACACCAAAGTTCAAATCAGGGGTCATGAGTTGCCAAGGACTCTTAAATCAGGAAAGAGTATATGTGTGTATGTATTTATTTTCAGTCTGGGCTGGGAGGGAAGGAGGGGAGGGAGGGATGGAAGGAGGGGAAGAAGGGTCCTTTTTTATTTAAGTTGAAAACTGGTCATCAAGAGGAAAAGCATTATACATTTACCTTGCCTTTTTAAGGAGGAATTGTGTTCATCCTCAATGGTTTAGGAAAAGTTCTTTTTTTAACAGAATGACAGCTGATTAAAAGCTGAAACAATGAGTCACCATTTTGGAACCACCAATGGAAATAACCAAGTCAAGCAAGAATCATGAAAGGCTGTTAACTACCAGGTCGACGCTGCCAGGAAGCAGGTGCATGGCAGGGAGACAAGCCCCTTGGCTCCCCAGGATCACTGATTACCAAAAGACCTTATCTTTCCATCTTGAGATTTGGCAGTCGTTACTTTGCCAGAGTGACAAGCCCAGCCTCTGTGACCTCCCATGCCTTAGATACCACAGCGGGAGGTGCCCAAAGTGGTCCAAGGTACAGCTTTCTCGAGGTTTCTGCACAACCCCCACTGCACGGGGAACACTCCCTCCTATGAAAATGGGGAGGGATCTGGCCTCTTCTCTGGCTCAGCCTTATCTAATTGAGCCCTCTAGCCTCCTTTGTAAATGGAGGTGGCCACCCTCTCACAGGACGATTCCAAGCTGGAACAGACTGATGTCAAAGTGCCAGGCGAGTGCTCAGCAAAGAGGAAGTGCCCACTCACACTGGCTGCTGGTGCCAACACCCAAGACCCAGCCCTATCCAGCCACTTCCAGGGATGTGACCTTGACCCACAACAGGGCTAATGTTGACATCTGGGCAGCTTGGCTCTGATTCCTAACTTGTGTCTCTAAGCCCTGTTCCATCGGTGGGGGAGAAAGAAGCTTCTCTCTAGGCTTAATCTCCTCATCCCTCAGCACCTAGGGTTCTCAATCTAGGCACTGTTTACCTCAGATACTTTTAAAAATAGTCATCTGGCAAAACATACAAGGAAAACTAAAAGTGATAAACGAAGGTGTTATTCTTGTCAGGTACTGAGAATGGCATTGTGGTTACATACAAAAATGTCCACGTTTTAAGATGCACACAGGATATTGGGGGGAAATGACAGAATGTTCTAGAATTTAGTTTAGTTGGAGTAAAAGTATCAAAATGTTAATAGCTGAATCTGGGTAATGGGTATATAAAATAGATGATAGAAAATGGGTCTAATTGGCTCAGTCCTGTAGCTCAAGTGGCTAAGGTACCAGCCACATACACCAGAGCTGTCGGGTTCAAATCCAGTCTGGGCCTACTAAACAACAACGACAACTCCAACCAAAAAATAGCCAGACGTTGTGGCAGGTGCCTGTAGTCCCAGCTACTTGGGAGGCTGAGGCAAGAGAATTGCTTAAGCCCAAGAGTTTGAGTTTGAGGTTACTGCGAGCTGTGACGCCACGGCACTCTACCAAGGGCAACATAGTGAGACTCTGCCTCAAAAAAAAAAAAAAAAAAAAAAGAAAATGGGTCTAATTAAAGCCATCACCCGAACAAACTTCTAATCTCCAGGGAGACTGGATTTCAGATAAGGGTGGCAAGCTTTCCAGGTGACTGAATCAAAGGTCTGTGTCGCCCTGCACCAAGAGCTCTGGAGAGCTCTGAGTGCCTGTGGCTCAAGCGGCTAAGGTGCCAGCCACATACACCTGAGCTGGTGGGTTCGAGTCCAGCCCGGCCCACCAAACAACAATGCCGGCTGCAACCAAAAACATACCTGGGTGTTGGGGCGGTGCCTGAGCCTCAAAGGAGTAGGGTGCCGGCCCCATATTCCGGAGGTGGTGGGTTCAAACCCAGCCCCAGCCAAAAACTGCAAAAAAAAAAAAAAAAAAAATACCCGGGTGCTGTGCAGGCGCCTGTAGTCCAAGCTACTTGGGAGGCTGAGGCAAGAGAATTGCTTGAGCCCAGGAGCTGCAGGTTGCTGTGAGCTGTGATGCACTAGCACTCTATCCAGGGTGACAGCTGGAGGCTCTGTCTCAAAAAAAAAAAAAGAATCACTTCAGCCCAAGAGGTTGTGAGCTATGACACCATGGCACTCTACCAGAGGTGACAAAGTGATACTCTGTTATAAAAAAAAAACAAAAACCTGGCTCGGCACCTGTGGCTCAACCGGCTAAGGTGCCAGCCATGTACACCTGAGCTGGCGGGTTTGAATCTAGCCCGGGCCCACCAAACAACAATGACAGCTGCAACCAAAAAATGGCTGGGCGTTGTGGCGGGAGCCTGTAGTCCCAGCTGCTTGGGAGGCACAGACAGGAGACTCACTTGAGCCCAGGAATTGTAGGTTGCTTTGAGCGGTGATGCTACAGCACTCTATCCAGGGTGACAGATTGAGGCTCTGTCTCCAAAAAAAAAAAAAAAAAAAACCCTCACTGATGTACACTTAAAATGGGTACATTCTCTGGTGTGCGCGTACATTAAGCGTTGGTAAAGTTGGTTTGAGCTTATTGTATTTGTTTATTATTTTTTTTGTAGTGACAGAGTC
>CAUYRH010070092.1:0-49901 GCA_963574655.1 Perodicticus potto
AAAAATGGCGGCCTCCAATTTGGGGTAGTGGGAAAATCCCAGGAAGAAAAAATCTGTCCAATTTCCCTGAAACATTTTATTATGTTATGTTCATCTACATATATGCATAGATCAATTACTATCACATTACATATAAAAAAAAGACCCCGCTTCACATAAATGACAAAATATTCTTTATATGAACTTATGGTCTATTCTCAAATGCTTCTCTAGGTTAGTGATAAAAAAAGATTTTAGGAGGAATTTGTCCTTAAAAAACGAAAATTTAAGTGGGAAGTCAACAGATGAATACTGAAAATGTTACTTTTGCTGCAAGACCTTCTTTTGGCAATGTTGACTAAATATCATAAGAGCATGAGTATAAAAAGCAATATGTATATTTTTCCAAGCCACATTTTAACTGATTTATGGCAATATCATCTATTTACCTCTGTACCATTGAATTTATTTTCTTCCTCTGGTTCTTCTTAGTTAGGAACTAGTCTGCATTCCAAGTTCACAGTTTCTCTTACCACTGCTAGAGATATGTACAAAATAATCAGGAAGCCTCAATGAATGAAAAAATATAGATTTCTACAGCAACAAATTAACAGAGACCTAGGACATTTAGACACAAGCCCAGTTTCCTTCTCAAACCTAGGAAAATGGTGACAGATACCCTCTTACTTCATGTTGCTGTAGTTGTCCTGATGTCTGTGCTACAAAGAACCAGCCAATGGCACTCTAAGACAATTTAAATTATGTGTGCCTTTTGAAAAGTGTTTGACTCATAAAAGCAAATTGCATTTAGAAATCTATTTGTATAGTATTATAAATCTGGAAACTCCAGGGATGATGTCCCTTAGATCCAATTATAGTCAGTAGCTTGTCTAGTCTAATTGTAGTGTTATTAATACCAGAAGTAAACATGTTCCTATTTACACTGTTGTTGAGAAGGAGAAGTTTTCTCCCAATCGTGTGAAATCAGCCAGGCTGGTTAATTTAAACAAAGTGAAAAAGAATGAGTCATGCTGGCAGTTCCATAGTATGGATGAGATCAAGTTATACTTGAGATGGTGGAATGGGTGCTTGCATAACTCTTTTATTGCTCATTACAGCTTGAAGGGAAGACTATTGAAGGTAGATATTGTTCATGCAACACAAAGATCCTTAGGTTTTAAGAAACTCTTTTTCTTTTGGAAATTTACCTTTACCATATAAAAGCATGTTGACCCTTCAGAAATCCACCGAAGGCTCTTTCTATTTGAGTGATGCTTTATAATCTCTGTTCATAACTTGCCTATTTCCCAAGTAAGGAACGAATGGTAAACAGTATATGGTGGTGGTGGTAGGGAAACAAGCTGTCAACTTTGTCCCTGTACAATTGTGACTAGATAACTTGCTTCTTAGTAGCAGATTATAATAATAGCAATTACTGAATTAATTATATACACATCACATCAAAAATGTCTTCATTCATAGGGAAGGCTGTAAGTTTGAACAATTGCCAACGTATTGGCAGTGGTGGCTTCTGGGAACCTAAGGAAAAGTGACAATTAGAAGTCTGAAAGAGTTAAGCAGAGATTTTTAGCAGAAACTCACTCCAAGGAGACAAAGCATTCAAATCTTGCCAAAGATAAAATAAATACTTCTCTGGATCTCTACTGAAACTCAGGTCCTTTCTTTATAATATGAATGAGATCAAGTTGTACTTGATATAATGACCATAAGAGTGCATTAGGAATGCACTCTGGCCTCAGGAATAATGAATGAGGTTTTTTGTGAGATTTGCAGTTTCCTCACATAGCAGGGAGAACATTTAAGTTAAGAAGCATCTCATTTTATATTTCAGCACTTTATGTATTTTACATAACATTCTTTAGAGAGTCATGAACTATAAAGTCTGGATTTATTAAGTATAATCAATTCTTTATTCAGGGACATTCTATAAATGTTATTTAGTACATAAGGCCACCCCATTCTAGCAAATATCTTTAGTATCTGTTCAGATGTTCAGTTGTTAGGAAACTTATACTGGATCATCTCCCTTTGTTTCTCTGTTCTCTGGGAGTTTCCCTCTACTAAAAGAAGTGGATAATAGGTCATTTATCTTAATTTCTTCATCTATGGGCTAGTGGAAACTTTCTTCCATAAGGATTTTACAGTTTACATGAGGTGATTTCATATTAATTCAAGATAGAGTGAAAGAAATCAAGAGACCATATGGAAGTCCCAAGAGCAACCACTAAAACATACTAAAACTAGATTTAGCTGAAAAGCTAATAAACACAATATAAGGAAGTAAAATTACTAAAAACTTTATTAATCAAAAAATACACAAATAAAATAAGGAATAAAAAGAGAGGACAAATAGAACATTAATAATATAAGCTTGGGGTGGATGCAAGATGGCCAACTGGAGTCAGCTTTCCACAGAAGCTCCCATCCAGAAGGAGAGTTAAAGGACAGAAGTTTAGCAATGAAGCGGATGGCTTGGAGCTGAACCAAGAGAGATCAAAGAACGCACATTAACCCTGCTGAGGTGAGCCTGCAACCCCAAGGTTACGAATAATAGGTACAAAATCCATCACCAAGCAGATGGGAGTCCCCTTCCCCATGAGAATGGCTTGCAGTATACTTTCTACAAAGAAGCGAGCAGAGTTTAAACATCATCCCATTTTATCCCACAGGAGAGACCCTCTAAAAACCAGACCTCCTTCCCCTAATAGGGTGCCTTGGCACTCTCCTGCAAGGCATGAAACTGTATATATTCTTTACCTGAAATTCTGAACTCCCAGCACTCCCCTCTACTCTCACCCAAGGTCTGGAAGCCTGTCCCTCATGGAGTCCAGATTCTTGGGCATTTTCTCCAGAGTGGAGACAGGGTGTGAGCTGTTGCAAGTCTGTGCTGATTCTGTGGCACAGGGGTAAGAAGTTGGTGGACTGAAGGAACCATACAGGAGAAGGAGAGGCAGTGCCCTGAGGCACATAGCAGCTGCAGTGGCAGCAGGGGGAACAATAGGGCTTATACTCCTGGGGATATTTTGGGGAGATGCTCCCTGTTTCTCCAGGAAACCATAGAAAGCTGGGCATCTTCTCATGTGGCAGACACTGGCAGAACAGATCTGGGATGGTATCACAGGCCCTGTGAGCAAAGGGTATGCCTGAGATGGTACCTGCCTGGGTAGAGCGTGGTGAGGATGGAGAATAGAAGACGTGCTGCATGCAGAGATGACATACTTCCAGGTAGGACTGAGTCGGACTGCTTTAGTGAGCCTAAGAAGCACTTGGCCCTCGGGGGATCATAGCTGAGACAAAGGCAGGTGGACATAGGCTGGAACTCAGAGGCGAGTGTGAGCTCTAACTGCACTGGCCCCAACACAGACTACAGTGGAACCAGAAACACTAGCTCTGGGCAGCGGCACAAACTGGGACTGAGTCACAGTTTCTGTGAACTCAAATGGTGCCTGGTTGGCAGGGGAATATAGCCAGGACAGAATCACAAATACTGCAAAAATATAAGTGTCAGCAACATCAATCAGGGGTGGACCTGGAACTGAGTGAACCACCTCAGCTTCCTTTAATCACCTGAGGTTGTCAGGCCTTATCTCCCCCTGCTGGATGGTGGCAGAGTGTAGAGGCCTGGCCGAGGAGACATAGATCTCCTTGTGACTCAAGCAAATGGAAACCCCTGGAGCATCTAATCATTGGCGCTAACTTGGTCACAGCCCTGTGGGTTTATCAGTGACTGGGTGTGACGCAAGTGCAAAGTGGGGAAGGAGGCACCAACCTTTCCAGACTAATTCATTTGCTGGGGGAGTGGGTCCTTCTGACTCCATGGAGCACCAGAACGAGTCATAGTGGAGCTGCCAGCAGACTCCTGCTACCTAGTTGCCAGAGACCTTTTGAACTCTCGTACTTGAGACCAGGTGCTGACTGGGACAATTGATTTGGATCTATTGGACTGGACTAATCACCCGAGGACTATCCAAAGTGGTACCCTGGGGGTGTGGTTGTGGGAAGGTTTGATTTTCCTTTCCAGTTTTTGCCCATGGAGGGCAGGGTGACTTAATTGCTCATATTTCTACACAGCTGAGACTTCAACCCAGAGTAACTGATTCACTAGGGTAGGAGAGAGAAAAGCTGAAAACAAGCCAGAGCCACTTAGCCCCACTACACCAAGCAAGCCCCCAGTGTCTCAGGGCATAGCACTGTACAGGTCCTTTGCAAAGCTCTAGCAGAAAAGGTACAGACACCAGTCTGAGCTCTTGGGCAAAGGGCTGATTAATCACTACTCCAGGAGGTCTCCAACCAACTTCACCTTTTCTGCTCATCTAGTCAAATGGTGTAAAATAATCATGTGTCAGAATCAGCAGAAAAACTCTGGTAACATGAATAACCAGAGTACATCACTCCCCCAAGGAATGACATGGCAGACACAACTGAATTTCCCATTCATAAACAAATGGCTGAGATGTTAGAAATCAAATTCAGAATTTGGATGGCAAATAAGACTAATAGAATGGAGGTAAAGTTGGAGTTAGAAATTCAAGGAGCATTTCAAAAGTTGTCTCAAGAACTCAATGAATTCAAAGACAAAATCACCAAAGATTTTGACACATTGAGACAAGAATTTGCAGCCCTCAAAGATCTGAGAAATACAGTAGAATCTGTCAGTAATAGAATGGAGCAAGCAGAAGAAAGGATTTCTGACATTGAAGACAAAGATTTTAATGCTCCCAAATGCTGAAAGAGGAAGAGAAATGCAGATCAAAAATGGATCATTCTCTCAGACAGCTTTGGGATAATTTGAAGAAAACTAATCTTCTCCTTATAGGAACTCCTGAGAGGGATGAGTTCGCTTCACAAGGAAAAGAGGCTCTTCTTCATGATATTATGAAGAGAACTTTCCAGACACACCAAGATATTCTGAAATTCAGATAACAGACAGTTTCAGAAGCCCAGCATAACTCAACCTGAATAAGACATTCCCTAGGCTCATCATAATTAACTTCATTAAAGTTAATATGAAGGAGAAAACTCTGAAAGCAGCCAGATGGAAGAAAACCATAACCTACAAAGAGAAGAATATTAGAATGACTGCAGATGTCTCTGCTGAAACCTTTCAAGCTAGAAGAGGGTGGTCATTGACTTTTAATCTCCTAAATCAAACTAACTTTCAACCCAGGAATCTATATCCAGCTAAACTGAGTTTCATTTATGATGGAAAAATTAAATTCTTTTTTTTTTTTTTTTTTAGACAGAGCCTCAAACTGTCACCCTGGATAGAGTCCCGTGGCATCACAGCTCACAGCAAACTCCAATTCCTGGGCTCAAGAGTCTCTTGCCTCCATCTCGCAAGTAGCTGGGACTACAGGCGCCCGTCACAATGCCTGGCCATTTTTTGGCTGCAGCCATCATTGTTGTTTGGCGGGCCCAGGCTGGATTCGAACCCGCCAGCTCAGGTGTACATGGCTGGCACCTTAGCCCACTGAGCCACAGGTGCCAAGCTGAAAAATTAAATTCTTTAATGACATTCACATGTTGAAGAAATTTGCCATAACTAAACCAGCTCTCCAGGATAGTCGCAGACCTATTCTCCATAATGACCAGTATAATCCTCCAATACAAAAGTAAACTCATCCAGAAACTTTTTATCAAAGTCCAACTTCCACAGTGGCAAAAGGATTAAAAATGTCCACTGGACGTTCGAAAAACTTGATACCCAAAATTCTACCAGGCTTATCAATATTCTCAATTAATGTGAATGGCTTAAATTGTCTCCTAAAGAGGCACAGGTTGGCTGACTGGGTACAAAAACTGAGGCCAGATATCTGCTACATATAAGAATCTCATCTTACCTTAAAAGATAAATATAGACTCAGGGTGAAGGGATGTCATTTCTATTTCAGGCAAATGGAAATCAGAAAAAAGCAGGTATTGCAATTTTATTCATAGATACAATAGGCTTTAAACAAAAGTAAGGAAAGATAAGGATGGTCACTTCATATTTATTAAGGGTAACATTCAACATGATGATGTTTCAATTATTAACATTTATGCACCCAACCAGAATGCACCTAAATTTATAAGAGAGACTAACAGACATGAGTAACCTCAGTTCCACCAGCTTTTTAATAGTCGGAGATTTTAACACTACTTTGGAAGTGTTGGATAAATCCTCCAATAAGAAGCTAAGCAAAGAAATTTTAGACTTACACTTAACCATTCAACATTTGGATTAGACAGACATCTACAGAACATTTCATTCTAACAAAATTGAATACACATTCTTCTCACCAGCCCATGGAACATACTCCAGAATGGATCACATCTTAGGTCACAAGTCTAACCTCAGCAAATTTAAAAGAATAGAAATTATTCCTTGCATCTTCTTGGACAATCATGGAATAAAAGTTGAACTCAGTAACAAAAGGAATCTGCATACTTATACAAAAATATGAAAACTAAATAACCTTATGCTGAATGATAGCTAGGTCATAGACAAGATTAAGAAGGAAATTACCACATTTTTAGAACAAAACAATAATGAAGACACAAATTATCAGAACCTCTGGGATACTGGAAAGGAAGTCCTAAAAGGGAACTTTATAACATTGCAAGCCTTCCTCAAGAGAACAGAAAGAGAGGAAATTAACAACTTAATGGGACTTCTCAAGCAACTGGAAAAGTAAGAACATTACAATCCCTAACCCAGTAGAAGAAGAAATAACCAAAATTGGAGCACAATCAAATGAAATTGAAAACAAAAGGATTATACAACAGATCAATAAATCAAAAAGTTTGTTTTCTGAAAAGGTCAATAAAATAGATAAACCTTTGGCTAATCTAACCAGGAAAAAAAAGAGTAAAATCTCTAATTTTCATCAATCAGAAATGACAAAGACAAAATAACAACAAACTCCTCAGAAATTCAAAAAAATCCTTAATGAATATTACAAGAAACTTTATTCTCAGAAATATGAAAGTCTGAAGGAAACAGACCAATACTTGGAAGCACTCCACCTTGCAAGAGTTACCCAGAATGAAGTGGAAATGTTGAACAGGCCTATATCATGTTGTGAAATAGAATCAACTATACAAAATCTTCCTAAAAAATGGCTCGGCGCCTGTGGCTCAATGGGCTAAGGCGCCAGCCACGTACACCTGAGCTGGCGGGTTCGAATCCAGCCCTGGCCCGCCAAACAACAATGACGGCTGCAAGCAAAAAATGGCCGGGCATTGTGGTGGGCGCCTGTAGTCCCAGCTACTTGGGAGGCGGAGGCAAGAGACTTGCTTGAAGCCCAGGTATTGGAGGTTGCTGTGAGCTGTGATGCCACAGCACTCTATCCAGGATGACAGCTTGAGGCTCTGTCTCAAAAAAAAATAACAAAAAAACAAAATCTTCCTAAAAAGAAAAGCCCAGTACCATATGGCTTCACATCAGAATTCTACCAAACCTTTAAAGAGGCACTAGTACCTACATTACTCAACCTTTTCTAAAATATAGAAAAAGAAGGAATACTACCCAACACATTCTATGAAACATCACCTTGATCTCCAAACCAGGAAAAGACCCAACAAGAAAAAAAAAATTATACACCAAAATCACTAATGAATATCAATGCAAAAACATTCAACAAGATCCTAATGAAGATAATTAAGCAACACATTAAACAAATTATACACCATGACCAAGTGCTTTTATCCCAGGGTCTCAAGGCTGGTTCAATATGTGTAAATCTTTTTTTTTTTTTTTGAGACAGAGCCTCAAGCTGTCACCCTGGAGAAAGTGCAGTGGCATCACACCTCACAGCAACCTCCAACTTCTGGGCTCAAGTGAGTCTCCTGTCTCCGTCTCCCAAGTAGCTGGGACTACAGGCACCCGCCACAACGCCTGGCCATTTTTTGGTTGCAGCCGTATTGTTGTTGGTGGGCCCGGGCTGGATTCGAACCCACCAGCTCAGGTGTACGTGGCTGGTGCCTTAGCCCGTTGAGCCACAGGCACCGAGCCGTGTAAATCTATAAATATAATTCATCACAAAAAAATTAAAAAATAAAGACCATATGATTCTCTCAATTGGTGCAGAAAAAGCTTTTGGTAATATCCAGCATCCTTTCATGATCAGAACAGTTAAGAAAATAGGTATAGAAGGGACATTTCTTAAACTGATAGAGGCCATCTGCAGCAAACCAATAGCCAATATCTTATTGAACGGAGTTAAATAGAAATTTTTTCCACTCAGATTAGGAACCAGGCAAGGTTTCCCATTGTCTCCACTGTTTTTCAACATTTTAATGGAAGTCTTAGCCATCGCAATTAGGCAAGAGAAGGTGATCAAGTATCTATATAGGGTCGGAAGAGATCAAACTTTCAGTCTTCGCAGATGATATGATTGTATATCTGGAAAATACCAGGGACTCTACTACAAAACTCTTAGAAGTGATCAAGGAATACAGCAGTGTCTCAGGTTATAAAATCAACACTCATAAATCTGTAGCCTTTATATATACCAACAATAGCCAAGCTGAAAAAACAGTTAAGGACTCTATTCCATTCACAGTAGTGCCAAAGAAGATGAACTATTTGGGAGTTTACCTAACAAATGATGTGGACAATCTCTATAAAGAGAACTATGAAACTCTATTAAAAGAAATAGCTGAAGATGTTAAGAAATGGAAAAACATACCATGCTCATAGCTAGGAAGAATCAACATTGTCAAAATGTCCATTCTACCCAAAGCATTATCCAATTTTGCATACAATTTTAATGCAATCCCTATTAAAACTCCACTGTCATACTTTAAAGATCTCAAAAAAATAAGTTTTTTTAATATGGAATCAGAAAAACCTGAAATAGCCAAGACATTACTCAGAAATAAAAACAAATTTCATACCACTGAAACACACAGAGCATATTCTCGGAACTTAATGGAATTATAACACAAACCAACATAAAAACAATAAGTTGAAAATTCTAAAACATTAGTAAATTAACCAATATACTACTAAATGACCAATGTGTCCAAAACAAGTGAAGGTAAAAAATTTTGAATCGAAGGATCATGGAAATATGTCCACATTTAGGAGGTGCAGCTAACCCAGTGTTTAGAAAGAGAAGAATAGTTTTAAATTAATATAGTAAGAAAGAAAAATGTTTTAAATCAGTTATCTAATATTTCAAGTGAAGAAGCTAAAAAAATAAAAGCAAAATAACTCAGAGTAAGAGAATAATGACAAGCAGGAATAAATGAAATGGAGAACAAAAATATAATAGAAAAATCAACAAATCCAAAAGTTGTCTATTTCAAAAGATTGATAAATCTCTAGCTAACTTATTAAGAAAAACAGTGGAAGTAAAAACCAAACACTTTAGGAATTAAAGAGAAGATACCTCTGCATTTCCCAAGGTAATTAAAGGAGAATAAGGGGACATTTTTAACAGCAATTTTTAACCTAATGAATTCAACAACTTGAATTAAATCATTATATTTCTTAAAAATTACTATTTACCAGGACTGATGCAATAAGAAATAGAGGATATAACTAGATCTATAATACATAAAGAAACTGAACTAGTAATTGAAAACTTTTCCACAAAGAAAACGTTAGACCCAGATAAGTTACTAGTGGATTCTGTCAATTTAAAGAATAAACAGAGAGATTTATACAAACTCAGAAAACACAAGCCAAATTTGCATGTCAGGTGGGAACACTTCCAAACCTTTTTTTCTGAGGCTGACATACCCTGGTACCACAAAAACCTGGAACAAAAACATTATGACAAAAGACAATTTTAGACCAATTATCACTCCTAGGTATAGACTCAACAATCCTCTATAAAATATAGCAAGTTATATCTATCAATATGCAAAAGGGTATTCTATCATGAACATATGAGTGGTTATCTCAGAAAGAAAAGGTCAGTTTAATATTTGAATATAAATCAACTAATTTCACAGGATTAGCAAATAAAGGAAAAAATGTTAAATTATCATGTAAATCAGGGGTCCTCAAACTTTTTAAACAGGGGCCAATTGACTGTCCCTCAGACCGTTGGCGGGCCGAACTATAGTTTAAAAAAAACAAACAACTATGAACAAATTCCTATGCACACTGAACATATCTTATTTTGTAAGATAAAAAAACAAAACAGGAACAAATACAATATTTAAAATGAAGAACAAATAAAGTTAAATCAGTGAACTTACCAGTATTCCAATGGGAACTAGGGGCCTGCTTTTGGCTAATGAGATGGTCAATTCCCTGTTCCATATTTGTCACTGCTAGTCATAACAAATGATGCAAGTGTGCATCAGTTAGTCTAGATTTGGTTGGAGATTTCAGATGTTTCATTCTGGAAAAAATCTGTTCACAGACTTAAGTGCTGCCAAAGATGGTTGCCATTTTGAGTGCATGGTTCCTGAGATTAGGATATATCTCAGAGGAGAGAGATGCATAGGAAATTAGAAAGGCTGCTTGACTTGAATGCGTCTTTCAGAGAGTCACAGTTCTGCAGTTCAGCCAGTTCCATTTGGTAAATTGTATCCACATTTTCTTTTCTTCTTTTTTTTTTTAAATTTCAACACACTTTATTCTTAAAACAGGTCACAACACTAAGGTTTTGTGGCCCATTCTGCCACTGTACAAGCTAAAAATGCTTGCTGAGCAGGGGAGGGGTGCTCTTTCATAGCATGTCTGAAAAGTGAATAAAAATCCATGTAAAACAAATATTCAAATAGTTTCCATAGGAACACAGATAAGTGTGACCCCATCTCCTAATCTTACATATTGTTGCATCTGTGCCAACCCTCCTCTTACAAAGACATTTCAAAACTAGCAATAATTAAGTTAAATTGTCCCCCCCAAATCCCAAATCCCTTAATTCAAGCCAAACTCAGTTAACAGCTACAGAATGATATCTACACATTAATACTAGCCGAAGCACAAGTTGCTGGGTGACATTTCATTCCACTTTCCCAAGCATAAGACACATGCAGAGTGCCAACATCCTGCTCTTCTACTTCGGCTAGTCAGGGTTCTGGATTTGCTCCACGAGTTACTACATCAGTCCTGACATCACATAGTAGGTAGCTGGCCTCTGGAATCCACTGAAAGTAGAAGCAGCAGCTACAATGTTCATAGTTTCTTGATGTTTCTTTGAAAAACTAAGAGATGGAATTTATTTATTTATTTTTTATTGTCTTTATTATTAAATCATAGCTGTGTACCATAGTGCAATCAAGGGGTACAATGTGCTGGTTTCATATACAATCTTAACTATTTTCATCAAACTGATTAACAGCCTTCCTGGCATTTTCTCAGTTATTATATATGAAGACATTTGTATTCTGCATTTAGTAAGGTTCACCTGTACCCTTCTAAGATGCACCATAGGTGTGGCCCCAACAATTACCCTCCCTCCACCCCAACCTCCCACCTACCCCCCCCGCCCTTGCCCCTTTCCCCATATTCTTGTGTTATAGTTGGGTTATACCCTTCATACGACAGCTGTAAATTAGCTTCATAGTAGGGCTGAGTACATTGGATACTTTTTCTTCCATTCTTGAGATACTTTGCTAAGAAGAAAATGTTCCAGCTCCATCCATGTAAACACGAAAGAGGTAAAGTCTCCATCTTTCTTTAAGGCTGCATAATATTCCATGGTATACATGTACCACAATTTATTAATCCATTCGTGGATCGATGGGCACTTGGGTTTCTTCCATGACTTAGCAATTATGAACTGGGCTGCAATGAACATTCTGGTACAGATGTCTTTGTTATAATGAGATTCCACAATCTTTGATGAAGAATAGCTGTAGGGGGACAATATGTGTATTTGGGGGTAATTTGAGCTGAGAGATACTCCAAAAAAGTACGAAGTTAAAAATGTAGATCTGGAGCCCTGGAAAAATATCTGAGCTGAAAGTAAAAGTGAGTGAAATCATATGTGCACATAGGTAGTATTTGAAGCATGGGGGTTGATAACGTCACCTGGGAGAAAATGGAGGAACAAAGGACCTGGGAGTAAAGGCCACTCTTTCCCCAAAAGTGCATAGTGGCTTAGAATCCAGACTCGTCCCAGCTCCAGCCCAGATCCCTTACCCAGCTAGTAAGGTGCTACCTGTCTACTCCTACATATGCAAGTTGGTCCCCAAGGCATGGCTCTTGGTTTCTTAAGACCTACTCCCTCCTTCAATATTAGCTCTTTACATAGGGTCCAGTTACCATCTTTTGCCTCTCTACTTCCTCTTCCCTGGTAGCAAACAACTATCCCTGCCAGTTTACTCCAATGAAGGGGTTAAGCAGACCTGGAATAGAGACTTGAGGGTCTGAAGTGTTTGGTGAGTTGGCAGAGGAAGATAAGCCTGCACAGGAAACCGGACTGGCCAGACAGGTAAGAAGTGAACCTGGGAGATGGTCACATCCTACAGCCAAGAGGGAGTGATCCATTGGGTCAAATGCTGCTCCCAGGCTAGACGCAAGCTCCATCGCCAAAGGAAAGTGAAGATCTTAGATGAGTATTAGAAGCTCTACCCCCTAAAACAGAAGCACCTTCAGTAGTGATGATAAACCGACAGTTGCACATGCTTGAGGGCCACAGAGGAACAACCAGGAGATTGAGGGAGGCTGTGTAGAAGGTCTGAGCCCAGTGGTTTAGACAAATTCAATGAGTTCAGCCAACAGGCATCGGAGCTGAACTCATGGACTCTACACAGTGAGGTTTTTAGGAGGAGCTGTGCTCGGCTGGTCCAACCAGTCTTTACATAGAGGAATGTGAATATGCCTGGCACATTTACGTTTGACACGGCAAATCCAACCCTTTCACTTTTTCAAGGGGACTTGCTCTCATCTCTGTGGAACTATGTCTCTGTTCATAAATGAAGGTGCTAGCAGTGTTCCGAGGTGATGCAGGGCTAATGCAGATGACCCTGGTACTGAAGACAGACAGCTTCCTTGTGTGGCTTGATGGACAGAGGGTGGATAGTCCTGCCCCTGTTGCAGCATCAGGAGTACGTCCCCAGGCTCACATTGTAAGTGCCCAGTGCCCAAGCAGGGTATGAGACTGAGGCAGCAGCTTCAGGGAAGTGCTGGTGCATGGTGTCTATAGGGCCTCCTGGCCATGGGATGGGCTCTCCACAGATGCCAGCACTGGGTCCATGTTGGAAGCTGCCCTTCTGACTCGGTATCCCCAAAACCCAAGCAGGCTTTTTTGAAGGGTAGAACTGGAAACCTTTTAGTGAGATGGTGTCTGGATTGCTCCCACCCCAAGTGCACACTTTTCATCAGGGTCAGCCTTAGTATGAATCCCAGTCGCCAAAAGACTCTGTGTCTGACTCTGGTGACTCCTGTCTAGAGAAGTGGGGAGCGGGAATGCTCTTCATCTCTGCCCTCCACGGGACCCAACCTGAGAATAGTCAAAGTAAACCAGAATTGGCAACCAGGTGACCACCAGGTGATACATTTATCCAACTGGAGAAGATTTAAGGCTGTACTTGAGTCCCCTGTGTGATGTGATCATCAAAACAGTCTTGTGAACTCAGTTTGCCCTGGCAGGAGACTTCTGTCTCCAACCTGGGGCTGCAAGTCTGACCTTATACCCTAGCCAGCTGTGCCTTCTGAGCTCTGAGCACCCCCAAAGGGTGAGCCAATTCTCTCAAAGCAGCTACTGCTGCCTCCTGCTGTCTACTCTTTTCCCAAAAGTGAATGGTGGCTTAGAATTCAGCCTCCTCCCAGCTCCAGCCCAGAGTCCTCATCTGGCTTGTGTACGCTACCTGTCTACACTTACATATGGAAACCTGGTTCCCAAGGCATGGCTCTTGGTTTTTTAAAACCTACTCCCTCCTTGAATATTATCTCTTTACATAGGGTCCAGGTGTCATCTTTTGTCTCTCTACTGCCTTTTCCCCTGTTGCCAAATAATCATCCCCACCAATTTTCTCCAATGATTCCTTAGACTCAGCAAGGGCAGGGCTGCTCTGCTGTGCATGGGTCAGACCACTCTGGGGAGTCCTGTGCAGCTATGGACTCAACCCCCTTGAATGGGACTTCCAGGGTAAAGACCAGCCAAGAGCCGTGCTCCTCAAAAAAGCAGTCCAATGCCCAGAACATCAGCATCACTAGAGTTTAGTAGAAATGCAGAATGTTGAGCCCTGCCCCAGACCTACTGAATCAGCAGCAGTGTTCTGACAAGGTCTCTATATGATTCAGGTGTGCACTGAAGTCCAGAGATGGTTGACTTTGAAGATGCCATCAGTCAGAATCAGAATTTTCATCCTACAGATGGGAAGATTCAGAGGAGACCTAATTCTTGCCTTCAAATAGTTGAAGGGCCATTGTGGAAGATGGAGTAGATTTTGTCTATCCCTTTAATTTCAAAGATCACAGCCAATATCAATGGGCAGAAGTCATGGAAGGTAGATTAGGGAGCAGTTTTAGTGTAGAAGAGCTAGCTACCCAGCTGAGCTAAGGTCCTAGCCAACTCTCAAGGCAGCATGCTGCTGTAGAGAGAGGATGGGAACAGCAGTGGCTCCCAAGTCCTGTGTCAAGTACTTCTTTTCACTCGTTCACTCTGTTTTTACCTCCTTGGCTTCCTTGATTCTTAACCCAGCCCTGAACATCTCACATTCACAGTGTGCTGGCCTTTCTTCTCTGCCTATTAATGTCACCTCCCACCTTAAACTGGCACCCCTAATTCCAGTGATGCTCATGCTCTTATTGGTCAGGAATTCTCTTGGTCATCCCTACAGCCATAGGACCCCACTCAGTGTACCCTTCTCTCACCTGCCCCTTCCTGAGTTACCTACAAGGGCAGAGCAATGTGTCACTGACAATGGAAGGCGCTGGCTGGAGTACACTCCCATTGAGGAGAAGGAACAGCACGACTTCTTACTCCTCTTTTGATGCTGTGGTTCTATGAACCTGGTCAAAAGGAATGATTTTGGGGTGGAAGTCACCTGTGGAATTCTATTATTTTGAAGAATTCTACACTACAAAGTTAGGAATGGAGGTTGGGTAGATGAGCTCATGAGACTAGACATGGGAAATTATATTAACTAGTAACTCTTGTACGGGTTTTAAATCAGAAATATGTGAACTTGCAAACAGATGCCATCACTAATGGGTTATGTGACCTTGACCAAATCTGTTAACCACACTGTGATGGATACCTTCATTTGGGAGGAAATGCCAAGTTCACGCAGGGATTTTCTGAGGATCAAATGTAGTAATGGAGGTAAAAGTGCTTGATAAAGTCTGAGGAACTAGTCACATATGTGATATGTCTTTGGAACTGGTTCCAGGGTGGCAGCAGATTGTTTTTCTTCCTTTTTTGTGTTTTTGTGTGCCCGTGAACTGTGGGTGCCAGAGGCTGGAGCAATGCTTCCTTGCAACCTGCTGACAGAGTTCATCCAATCCTAAGACAAAGGAGACCCCCACGTGATTCACTGAACTTTTCTCATAGAGGCAGGGCTTGCATCAGGCTTACATCGGAATGACTTAATAGCAGCAGTAACATAATTTAGCAATGAGGGATTAATGATTCATTCTCCAAGTGCTCTTGCTGGCAACAGGCCCAATTCTATGGCTTTACATCAAAGAATTTTCCCTATAAAGATAGGGAGCAAAAATAGAAGCCAAAGATAAAGAACATCTAATTGCAATTGATAAAACCAAGTAAATCCCAACGGCTGGATAACCCATGCTGGTGATCACTGCAGACAGTAAGGAATGGAAGCCAGCTCTCGGGGACACAATTCCTAAAAGCTGCACTCTTCAAAACACACAGTTGCCTCTCAGCTATCCAAGGGCATATTATCTCCAGTGTGGCTTATCAGAGGCAAATCTTACTGTGCTGGCAGTTTACCCCTGTCTGCTTAATGACTTCTTTTGTTGAAGAGTTTCTCTGTCTTTACTCTGGCTTTGCATGTATCTGGCATCCAGTAGAGAAAACTTTTGAAGCCCTGACTCTAAGCTGCTTCCTCTATGCCAGTGCAGGTTTTAAACATCGCAGGCATCTCTGATTATGGAGGTTTTGCCAAGAGAAGATAACAGGGAAGAGATGAGGAAGCTGGGCAACTTTCTGGCTCTTCTAAAGCCAGGTATGCAACATATACCGGTTTTTCTGCAAGTGAATTCTTAAAATGGCAGGCTATTTTTAAGATGAAATTGAGGTCCAAGATATGAAAGAAGTGGATAGGAGAGCATCTGGATACTTCCTTCGATGCAAGCCTCTAGTCTTTACAAATTGCATCCCAAGGCATTGAGAGTATTTGTAATTGTGGTCATGAACTACTTTGGCAATCTTTGAGGATTGAAATTGTAGCAAACAGGAGGGGTGCGAGAAGCCTGGGGAGCAACAAATGCTGCTGCTGACTTTTTTCCTAAGTGAAAAAAATGTATATTTGAGATCTCTTACACTAGTAAGTGTGATGTTGATACAGAAAATACTAATATATAGATGGGATGATTAAATTAGGGTTTCCAACTACTACCACTTAAAAAAGGAACAAAAGAAATCACTGGAAACCAGGACAGGCTTTACATCAGTCAGCATTAAACCAGGAAAAGGGAAACCACACCAAGCATTTCAAATGGGGCAAATTTACTAGAGAATTGATCCACGGGAATCAGAAGACAATGGTGAGACAGCCCAGAGGGCAGGAATACAAAGAAGCCACTGTCCAGCCCAGGCTGGAGAAACAACACCAGGTGGTGGGATTACCAGAGCCCAGAGGTCAGCACCACCCAGCAGTAGGTGGCACTCCAGGAGACTGGTCGGGCCCTTGAAACCACAGAGTAGACTCATGGCTGCTGAAGAAGGGGCCTGTGCCCACGAGGAGGAAGCTTCCTCCCTTCCTTTTGCTTTACCCTCCCTTACTCATGTCTTCCACCTGCTATACCCAGACGCCAGCTGGCATGGGGATCCAGAAAACACAGCCTCCTGGGGTGACCTGTCCATCCCCGGAGGGCAGGGCGACAGTGAAGAAGGAGTGGGAGATGAGATGGGTACAGGGCCAGCCTGCGCTTCCAGTGAGCAAACGATGACAGGCTCGCCTCTTTGCCACTTTTGAGAGGTGTCTAGAAATGTAAATCAAAAAGAACGATGTCCGGTACTGTGCCTTCATTTAAGCTAAGTCAAGGCTGAGATGGAGAAATTATGGAAAATTAGACCAGCCAGGTGTTAATCTGGGTTTTTCCAGAAGATGGAAAGAGAAGGTTAGGATAGCTGACCACGTGTGAAACACTAATAGAATTGACAACGAAGAGTTAGCACATAGTTATGGCTTTTTACTACAATCCTGCCATCATTTTAAGCCTCTTCATCTCTTTGAATCCTCATTATAACCCTACAGAACAAATTCCATCATTCTACCCATTTCAGGGATGGAGAAACTGAGCCTCGGAGAGATTTAGGCAACAATAGCCAGCAACAGAGCTGGAATACGGCCCCTTGCAGTCTGGCACAGAAATGTATTCCCCTTAAACTATAAACCTTTTACTACTCTGCCATCTCTGTAATAAATAGGGAGATAAATGATTCAGCAGATAAATTTGGTTGCCTTTCTTCAAATATCCAGAAGAAAGAAGCAGACCAGTATTTAGATGTGGAATCCTATCCTGTCCAGCCACATGAAAACCTCTTTGTAACTATGCCTGCCCTGCTGAGTTTGCCCCCTGCTGTGTCCTACAGTTCCATTTCCTATGGCTGTCTTGGAGATAATCTTCCCTTGTGCCCTCACACCTACATATCATATTCTAATATCCAAGGGATTGATGAACATGTCATGTGAATCTTGTTATGTGGGCCAAATTATACAGACTTTGCTCAAATCATATTTAAACTTGACCTTTTTAGCTTAACTTCCCTCATCCTTTTCACTTTCCTTGTATATCAACCACCATCTCCAAGCTCTTCATATGTTGAATTTAGTTTTATTGTTAATCTTTGGGCTTTCTCTATAATACCTTTCTGGATATTTAGCAGCCAAAGCATCCCATATAGGTAGAACCTCTGTAAGTTGGCCACCCAAGGAACTACGACAAATTGGTCAACATACAGAGTGGTCAACATAAGGAACAAGGCCTGCTGTACTGGTATATACATGTGGTACACGTTGGTATATGAAAATTAGGTCAACAAAAGGAGGTGGTCAGTGCAGGACGGTGGTCAGCTATGGAGGTTCTATTGTAATTCCAAAGAGAGACAAGTCTTGCTCAAGATTAGGTGATTATTTTCTGCTTTTTTTCTAGTAGTCTTTCTTTGATCTCTCCAGGACTAATTTTTTAAAATTGCTGACTCCCTCCTCCTGTGCCGCAGAACCGTGCCTTCCTCACCAGATCAGATTGATAATAGAGCACTTGAGAAGGATTATTCCATCATTCTTCCAAATGACATCACCCAGGATGTTTCTCAAATAATAAATAAATTGCCTCAATTCATCATATGACAGTAATTGCTTTTAGCTAAGATTTAACTCAGAGTCAATGTTAAGTAGCGGAAAACACTACAGAGAGATACAAGTTTTTCAAAGATAGCTGCACCCTTGCTGTGGAAAAGCATTTAATAAGTACTGAGTTAAGTAGAAAGAAGACACACATTTCTAATGTCTCAGACTCCCTCAGTATCACCCAGCCAGTCCTAAGAGGTTCGAATTGGCTCCATCACAACCCATACAATGAAAGCTGCTAAATATTGCTGACAGAAGTTGCCCTCATTTTCAGCCTCAGATGAAGGTTAGCACCCTGTGAGATGGGAATAGCTTTAATTGATTGTTTGAAAGCACTCAGGCCACTCAAATAAATTGTTCCTCAAGTGCTGCTTCTGCTTGGTTCCACGAATCTCCTGAATCCCTGTTTCCAGGTGGACCTTGTTTTGCACTGTAAATGCTCTGCATAGGTCAAAGTCTAGTTCAGTCCTGTTACCTGTAACAGGAAAGATGGCTAAGTAATGCTACCATGGAGAAGCACTGTGAGTGCAAGAAAACTCCTTTATTCTGAAATGTCTTTTTATCCATTCAATGCAGCATACCAGACTTACATAAGAGCAGTCGTGCCCAGCTGATGCCAGGCGTGGTCATTATTGACACGCCCTTTACAAGGCATGGCCTTTCAAGGGTTTCATCATTGATGGCCCAGAAATGCATTTATACTACCCGATGCCCTCAACTTCTCACTCTTGTGCCCTGGAGAGATCTAACCCATGAGTGTTTCCAGGATGCAGCTGGGGTTAGAGAGAGGATCCAGTCTGTGACTAGACTAGGACCTTTAGCTATGCCTAGAGGTGGGTATCAGGTTGTCTAAGAATGGGTATAGGGCACACTTCATAGACTGGGCTAGGTGTCAGGGGACAGTGAAGGCTAAAGCAGGAATAAGGAGTCTGCCAATGGCTTGGGCTCAGGGGTGGCCTGGATGTTGTTCCACATCCTTGGTGAGGGGTCATACTGTGCCTATGGTTGTGCTTAGACTCCGGCCAGAAATAAAATTTAGTCCATGACCATGGAAGTAATGGGACAGAGCCAAAAAGCCAAGTAGCCCCCACATGGACGATATCCAATACTTTGGTCTCATCAGCACCAGATCAATCCTTGGTCACAGAGCAAAAGGCCTAGAGATGGCCTCACCCAAGTAGTGCTGGGACAGTGACCATAGTGGGGTTAGCAAGGTGCCGAGCAGGGGAGGTAAAGAGAGACAACCCTGCTGTCTAGGCGCACCCTCCTGAGAGAGAGAGATAAAGCGCCATCTGAAAATCAAAGCTCAGAGTGATGGGTGCGAACAAGCAGGTGTGCACAGGAGGGGCACGCATGAGACACAGGCATTCCCGAGACCACTCAGCGGCCTCCTCGCCCCTCCCCACCTTGCTCCCTGGGGTCTGGATCAGGCCTGCCCTGCTGATGAGGATGAAGAGCAGAGTCAGCTCAGCGCCCGCCGGCAGTCCTGGCTCCCGGCTTGCAGAAATCTATGCTTTGAGCCTGGAGACCAAGGGCCTCAAAGCTGCTTAGCTGCTGCCGACAGGAGCACCCACAGCCTGCGTTGGGGATTAAGGCTTTAGTCTGTAGAGCGGATGTAAGAGAGGAGAACACACACTCTTTAGGATGCCCTGCAGCAAAGTGATAGTCCCTTTAGACTCTCTCAAGCAGCGAGAGAGAGAGAGAGAGAGAGAGAGAGAGAGAGCATGGTCACACTGAACTGACTGTAATTCTTGCTGTGGAGTTCAGAGCAGTCCCAGGGAAGCATGGGGATAAGGGGAGCCTTCCCAGGGGCAGTCAGCATAGGGAAGAGACCAAAAGCCGACGAGGAACAGTCTACAAATCATATAATAGCATATAATCCCAGGACACAGAGAACAGGGTACCATAGACTGGTTTGTGACATGCAGCAGATGCTAAGACTATTCAAAGGGAAACAGCAGACACCAAACCCAGACAGGAAGGGTCAGAGCCCAAGGTCTGTCCATATATAGAATCTGGAACTCAAGGGGAACCACAGGGAGATGGGATGGGCTGAAGATGATTCTCTGGGGTGGCAGCTCTCAGCCAGGACTTCCCTGAGCTCTGTCCACTGTAAAGGTGCAGCTTTTGAGGCTTTGCTGCTATCTACTGACCAATGCTGAGGACACCTCCATTTCCAAGTGTATTAATTTCCTATGGCTGTTGTTACAAATTGCCACAACCTGGTGGCTTGAAAGAATAGAAATTTATTTTTTTACAGTTCTGGGGGCCAGAAGTCCAAAATCAAGTTGCAACAGGCCCCCCCTCCCTCTGAGACTCTGGGTACACTCTCTTTGCTTCTTCCTGGCTTCTGGTAGTGCCTGGCAGCCCTTGGCCTTCCTTGGCTCAGAGAGACATCTCTTCACTCTCTGCCTTTGTTGTCAATATGGGCTCATGTGTCTCATCTCCTCTGGTCATACAGGATTCGGGTGCACTGTTCTGAATTTATCTATACTAGCGACAACTGCAAAGATCTTTCTCAATATGGTCACCCTCAGAGGCACTGGGGGTGCCTTCAACATATCTTTTTGGGGGATGCAATTCAACTCATAAAACCGGGTTAAGCTGAGCCGTGATCCAAGCAGCCTGGGGATGGGCTACAAATAGGAAGGAGATCTTAGCATTTCACTGCAAAATGCAAATGGCAGCAGGCAGGGAGAAGGGAAGGACAGCATAGGGAAAAGGGGCAGGAGACTCCTGCTTGGCCTTGACTGAGTGATATGTCCTGGCCTCCTGTCTGAACTGCACAGCGGGGTAGTCCGGGGACTGAGGTCCGCCTTCCCAGTGCTCTTACTCAGACACACAATTCAATTCTTTCCAGGCAACTCTGGCCAAATTGATTCCTACAGGGTGACTGTGTTACCTGACCCAAAGGGGCAAAAGGGGGAAGAAGCAAAGCTCTGCCCAGCTGGGGCAGCTCTGTCCTGACGACGCCTCTGCAACTCACAGCTGGCAGCAAACATCAGAGTGCCTGGAAAGGAGAGGTTTGCAGGACGAGGGAACGAGAAATCTATAGAAGGATTAGTGGGAACATGAGCAGGATCAGAGGGAGAAGCAGGTAAACATGCGGCATGGAATTCAGATCAGTGCCGCTAACCTGAGCCCGGGCAGTAACAACAGCAGCGGCACACAGCATCGATTGCTGAGATTCCAGCCAAATCCACCATGAACACGTGTTCTTTCTTCTAGCTTTTGCCCCTTGGCTTTTGAAAGCAGAAACACTGAATCACTGTGTTTGCAGTAAAAGCTGATCTATCCCCCTCCCCAAAGGATGGGTAGAAAAGCTGCTTCACTGTTTGTGGGAAGTGAGGAGGGTGGTAGAGGAGGCTGGCGTGGTTTTGGTGGCTGTTGCTTGTCACAATGGCAACTTAGACAGAATCCCAAGAGAGGGTATCCCCTGTGACAGCCCACAATTCCTTCCCCCAGCCCCACATTTTCTGAGCCAGCACTTCGCATGTCCTGAACTCAGCAGGACTGGTCTCAGCAGATTTGGGGGAGCCTAATTCAAAGGCTCCGGAGATTCAATCTGGGAAGCTTGGCAGGTGCGGCTGTGTGGAATTCAAACGCTGGATCAAAAACCACTACTCAGTGACTCCCCATCAGCCTAACAAAAGGGTAGAAGTATACTGTGTACAGACCATCCGAAGGTAGAGTCTACTGTGCCTGGCACGCTCTGTCAATGGTCACCACTGCTCATTCATTAGACAATCCACGCATCTGTTCTGGGCACAGGGTAAGAGTTGATAGAAACCAAACAGCTCCAGGACAACGAGCTCATATTGTGACTGTGCTGTGTTCAAGAGGAACCTGAGGGCTGAGTGGGGGCGATGGGTTGGTCCTCTGTGCTGAATGGTCTGGAGAAGAGGTTGACTGTCACCTCTGGGTGCAGGCTGAGATAGCAGGGTCAGAGAAGGCTTTGCAGACAGTGAGCTCTAATGACTTGATCACAGCGGGTGAGATGGCAGACCCTGGCGGGAGAACATCTCAGCAAAGAGAGGGGATGTGGGAAGGCAGGTGTCACTCACCTGATCAATGTGAATGGGGCACAGGATGCTGAGGAGGAAGCAGAGCTGGAGGATGGGGAACAGACAGGGACTAGACAGTAAACAGCCTTCGATTCAGGCAAATTATCTCACAGCACAAGGGAAACCTCGGGAGCATTTCCATCGGGATCACATTCTCATTTCTGGATGATGACTCCGGCTTCGTTGGGGAGGATGCATTGGAAAGGGACCAATGTGAAGCCAAGGAAACCAGCTTGGAAGCTGTGACACTCATCTAAGTAAGACTTTATGGGCCTCAGATATGAGGTGCAGCAGGAGGAAGTGAGAGGGATGGTGTCGGTCAGATTTGGTGACAAACTGGATATTGAAGACAGGGAGAAAGAAAAGGAAAGGACAGCACTGGGTTTCTGAATCTGAATTTCATGGCAGTACGGACAGAGGACTGAAGACTGATTTTTCTTTGGTGTAAGGAGAATATCCCAGGAGAGAAAACAGCACAGTGAGAGCCTCAGTCGTGTGTGACCCTGCTGAGAGGTTCATTTGAAGGAAGCACAAACACTCACCTTCTATAGGAGGACACCTGTACGGATGGGATACACGTCGTCTGCATTAAGGCTTTGGATTTAGTGGGGATTTAGTGTAACAGAAAACGGCAGCCACTGATGTGCCAGTAGCCTGTGTCTGCCAAGCTTTGAAGATCTATTGGAGGACCATTGACAAGGGCAGTAGTTCGAGGCACTAGCCACCCTGCCTGATCTGTACAGTCTTCCTTGTAGCCCCCCAGAACAGCCAGGGAGGGTCCTCTGAGGTGACCAGCCTGGATCCTGGATGTCACTTGCCTCGCTGACCTCCAGCTGTGGCTGTGCCCCTTGTGTGCGGGCACAGCCCTGGCCTGTGAGTGCTCTGGGACCAACCGAGGCCTTGTTCAAGGGAGACTGGAGGTTGCTCAAGTTAAAGGCTCAGGGACCGCAGCATCGTATTACGTCATATCACCCATCTCAGCCTCCCCACCCAGCTCTTGCCTCCGGCCATTGCAGCAGCTGGGGTTGATGTGCTGCTGTGTCCGGCCTCCCACTTCACAGCCCCATTCCCAGAGGAGTGCTGAGTCATGAATTCTGCTTGGCACTTTAGGTGCCCCAGGCCTGGGACCCTAATGGGCTCTTTTCTGTCTCCCCAACCACTTGTTTCTCAGGAATCACAGTTCTGTCCAAATATTGCCAGTGGGCAGCTTGCCTGCCCACCTCCTCTCTGGACCTCAGTTTCTTCATCTGCAAGATGGGTTTACGATTATTATTATGATAGCACATATCTAACATAATGGAGTCTATTATCTCACTATTCCTGGCCATTATTCCCACTTTGCAGACAAGGAAATAGGATGACCATGTGGGTCACAGTCCCACAGTTAGTAAATTATGTGACTTCCTAGAAATAGCTCTGAATCATTCACTATGGTACGTCCCAGTCCTTGGCTTATAATAGGTGCTCATTAATGTTGGCTATGGGCACAGAACATGGCTAGTAAAATTATAGACTCTCTAGATATTGGGTTCGAATCCTAGCCCCACTACTTTCAAGCTGTATGATTTTCAATCATCTGAGTCTCAGTTTCCTCATCTGCAAATGAGAATCCTAAGAATACCCTGCTCGACAGCGTTTGGGGAAGTTTGAATGAGTCAATAATGGGAAATAGCACCAGCATATTCCATGGCATGTAGGAAGTATGTGATATATATCTGCTGTTATGTTGCTCATCACCTTGTTGGACACCCTGATATCAAGTCCCCCAGAGCTGCACCTTGTGCCAGGCAGCCTGGCAGGCTGTGCCCTCCACCCCCATTGCCTTTCTTTCTCCTTCCTCCACCAAGCGTAGTCCCACCATAGTGTGGGGTCAGGTTGGGGCTTCATCTGGGGTTCTTGTCTCAGCTCCTGTTCCCACACTGTTCACCAGCCCCCTCCAGAGGGTGGGAGCTCCCTGGGGGGACACTGAGGCCCCAGGGTGTCCAGGCTTGTCCAGGGGGCCCAGGGAGTGACCCTAGGGAGGCTGGGGAGCTGCTTCCCTATCTTCTTCTGGCCGGACAGCCTTGTCCCAAAGGCCAAAACTCTTTCTATAATACTTGGGTCCAAATTACAAGCTGTGCCTGGGAAAGTCGCTTTAGGGACAGTTACAAAGCATTCGCAGGAGAGAGTATGACAGTCTGAATTTTGTCCCTTGGCAGGGCCCCAGCTTAAAGAATTGACAGGAAAATAGTAATGGTTTTAGCATTAGTTGCATAGGACAAAAAAAAAAAATTAAAAAAAGAACGATAAGGGGAATTGCATCCAATCCCTCCCCAAACCTGGAGCTGGGCTGGGATTGCCTCCTTGTTTTCTGCAGGCCCTCACTGTGACGGAGGGTGGTTGTGTGGGGCTCATCTTTGTTATTTCACACATGAAGAAGCCGAGGTTCAGAAAGGCCAAGCACTGTGCTCAAGGTCCCTCAGTTTTCAGGAACGGAGTCTGGGCTCCAGATGAAGGCATGTCCTATCCATAGCCCTGGTGGAGAATTGACAAGGGGTTCTGGGCATGGCCAATGTGGTGAATCCAGGTCTGCCCCTAGGGGTGACCTTTAGCATACCCACTCTGCCCCCGACTGGACACTCCTAGTGTCCAGCTGGGCTCAGAGGCCATTGAGGCCTGGCTGAGCTGCAGGAGAGGCTTGAGAAGACGCAGTTTTTCTGCTTGGTGGACAGGGTTGGCCTGAGTCCTTACTGGTGGACATGGCTTGGCCTGAGTCCTGAGTCACCTGAGTCAGGTGAAATGCTCAGTAACTACTCATTTGCCCACTGTACCCACAAGTCAAGTCACTCCAGAAAAATGTCCAATCCCAGCTAGGGAGGTATTTGCCTTACTTCTCTCACTGGAGGCGTCCCTGTCCTATATATAGCCCCTCACACTCAGCTGTGACAACCACATACCTCTCTAGACATTGCCAAGTGTCCCCTGGTAGGGGGCACAGTGGAATAAAGGAGCCGAACATTGATGAGCCTCTGCCCCACACAGAAGCACTTCCATTTGCCAACTCAGGGCACAGATGATGAAGACATTTTCCCCTGTAAAGCTGCATTGTCCACAACGGCAGTCACCAATCCCCCTGTGCTTACCTAGCACTTGCAATATGCCCAGTGTGTCTGAGGAACTGAATGTTAACATTGATTTCAACTAATTTAAATTTAAAAATAAAAACAGTGTAAGTCATGTTTACTCCTTAAACATGATTTGTTTTCTTTCTTGGAGTCTATTTCATGATAACCCTTGAAAATTTACTGTCTGAATTAAGAAGTGCTCTACACGTAAAATACACACCAAATTGGAAAGAATTAGTACAGAAAAAGAATGTCAAATATTGTTCAGGAGTACATTTTTTGAGTCTTGATTACATAGTAAAACAATATTTTGAATAGCCCAAATAGCGTCTGACTTAATGGTAGTTCGATGTATGATTTTGACTTTATGATGGTGTGCTGACGATATGCATTCAGTAGAAAACACCTGTTGACTACCCAGACAACCATTCTGTTTTTTATTTTCAATGAAGTATTCAGTCAATCACATGTATCATTATAAAATACGCTTTAACATCTTAGAAGGATAAGATGAAACTTATTAAATGCAGAAATGCAAGAGAATGCCATGAAGGCTATGTTAACCAGTTTGATGAAAATATTTCAGATTGTATATGAAACCAGCACATTGTACCCTATGATTGCATTAATGTACACAGCTATGATTTAATTTAAAAAAAGGCTTTGTGTTAGATGCTTTTATCTGATTGTAAGGCTAAGGTGTACCTGTTTTGAGTCTTATTTAAGGTAGGTAGCCTAAGCTAAGATGCTCAATAAGGAAAGATGTATTAAATACATTTTGACATGATATTTTCAACTTACTATGTATTTATTGGGATGTCACCCTATCATAAGCCAAGGAGGATCTATATTTTAATAAATCATTACAATTAATTTCAACCTGTTTCTTTGCTTTTTCACGTGACTCTAAAAAGTTTAAAATTACACCCACAGTTCAAGTTATGTTTCTACTGAACAGTGTAACTGGGGATTTTTAATAGAGGATGATTTTATCCTCAGGGGATATTTTAGAATATTCAGAGCTATATTTGGTTGTCACAGTTGGAGCTGACATGCTCCTGGCATCTAGTGGGTAGGGGGTAGGGGTGCTGCCAAACACGCTACAGTGTTCTGGACCCACTCCCTAACACGGAATTTTTCAGGCCCCAGATGCTAACAGTACTGCGGTTGAAAAACCTCGCTGTAAAGTGTGACTACAGGTCCACATGAGAGAAAAACTCCATTAAATTCAACAAGGGAGAAGGAAGAGAATGGGCTCAGTAAGTTGTCACCTAACCAGTACAGCACATGGGGTTATATGGCATGCTTCCTGGGTGAGGGGCACCACTACAACTGGGACTTCACCTTGCAAATGCTAACATTATAACCTAATCATATATACCCTCGTATTAATCTGAAATTTAAATATATATCTCTCTCCATGAGAGAATAAAAAAAAAACATTAATTCATAAATTAGGATGTCATCCTAATGTAGAAAATAAACTTATCTTTGCATTAAAAAAAATAAAGTGTGAATTCCTCGAAGGATAGGGCAATATATTGCAGAGTCCTGAAGAGCTAGTTGGAGTTAGCTGGACAAAGATATAAAAGCTGTTATCACTCTGAATTCTCGTGATTAACTGTGACCACGGGTATTATTTTACCAGCTTCTCCAGATGAAGAAAATGGTGTACATAGAAGAGAAATAACTTACCAGGGACCACCAGGCTAGGAGGAGGCAGAGCTTGGAGCTGAACTTAGCCTCAGCTCACCCTGAATGCCAGCCCGTCCCTTAGACATTATGTGGTTCTGCAGTTCTCTGAGTTGCTGCTGATATGGAAAGAGGCTGTCTGTGTTTAATGTCTAATATCCCCATCACTCAGACCCAGCTGCTTATTATTTACATCAGCCTCTATTGCTACCAGGGGATGAACATTAACAAAACACCCCTTGAAAGGGACAGCCTCGCTCAAAGAGAAACTCTCACAGGTCCCTCACCCGTCAAATGAGGCTGAGAAACCTGCAGAAATAAATGGAACACAATGAAATAAACCTGTCAGACGAGGAACATTCAGACGCTTCAGAAGGCAAGAGGTAAGAACAAAAGCGCCTGATATGGGATTGGCTGTGTTTAAAGAAAACATTATCAGGCTGCTCAACTTGAATAGAGCCCTGAGAACAATGACCCAGCAGAAATGGAGCAGCTCACACACACTTTATTGTTTCTCTGCAAATTAGGGGTAGGCACAGCGCTAAGAGTCACTGCTCTCTGTCTATCTGCATATTCCTACAAATCCATCTGTAGTCCCGGCCTCCCTTGGGGAAGGTTGAGGATGGTGGGACCATGATAGGGTTGGGTTAGGGACTGGCATTAGCTGAAGACCTACCATGGGCTGCGGCCACACAGGACACTCTCTAGGGTTATCTAACTTAATCTGCAGAAGGACTCTACTGTTAAGTGTGATAATTAGTGTTGCAGGTGAAATAAGGCTATGTAACTTGTGTAAGGCCATATGACCAGGAGTGGCTGGGATGAAATTCCCAAGGTCCTGGTGGTAACACATTGCACTAAGGTGGTCCATGGCAGCACAAGGGTAGGAACAAACCTGGACATAGAGGATGCCCTTGAGGCTCTACCTGGATCTTCTTTGCTGGGAAGGGTATCTACTCTCCAGCTACAGTGCATGCAGGTGGCAAATGGCTCACAGGTGCCTCCATCCTTGGAGAAGTACCATCAGGTAAAGGGGAACCCCTTCCTCAGGAGGTCATGCACCCCCATAGCAGTTTCCAGCACACAGCTGACCAACACCATGGTACAAATGGTGGCCCTGCTGCCTCTAGGTGGGACCAACTGTGTGGTGCACCTCACACTCCAGACCTCCCCAGTGCCCCCTGGGCTCAGGTGGATATAGGTCTGCACCTGCTTCCTTAGCTTTGCCCCTGCCCCATCCCATCTCCCACCCTCTCTTTCTCCTAAGTACACTCCTCAGTGAAGAGTCTGCACAAGTGTCCTCACCTCAAGCTCAGTGTCCAGGGAACCCAGCCTAAGACATCCACCAGTTGTGATGTTCCCAAGTTTGGGAAAGGTGTTGGGCAGGCACAGAGGTGTGGATGGCCAGACACACACCACTCCTGTCCACTGTACCCTTTTGCCCACCAGGACAAACTGACTACTCAGTGATAGAGGAGGCCACTGCATGGGCAAGGACTTTGGGAGGGGTGACAGTGAAACACTTAAAACCTCCCAGAAACTTCCCATTGACAATAAAGGGCCCCTGCAAATAAAATATCTCTAGGTTAGCAGCTTATCTTTTGTCTCTTGGGCCCCATGATGGGTAGCAGCCTCTGATATGGGTGGGCTGGGTGTCCTTTTCAGAATGGCATGTTTTCTTGAGGAAATTTATTCAAACAAATACTTTCTCTAGACTAGGCACACCTGTAGCAGCTCCTTTGACATCTGGTGTCTAGTTCCGACTAGAACACAAGAGCAGAGGACTTTGTTTGTGTGGAATCTATAATGCAAATAGTGCCCGTAAGAGGTAAGTATTGTTATGCTACCTAACAGATAGGAAAAGTGGGGCTGAGCATGGTCTTGGGAACCTATCAGGATACATGGACGACCCAAAATCATAGCCAGAACTCATTTCTTAATGACCTACTTGGTAGGTCAACTTCTCTGCAACTTCAGACCACAGCTCATTTGTCACTTGCCCTGTGAGCACTCCCTTGGCTCCTGGTGTGTATGTTTATTTTGAATACTACACATCTCTCCTTTGTAACACTACTCCCATTTTTCACTTTATTTGTGTAGTTTCTTTGACCAATGGCTATTTCCTTTCCTGAAATAGTATAGAAACTTGTCTTTTTTTGTCATTATTGTATCTCTCAGTGCCTTGAACAGTGCCTGGCACATAGTAGGTACTTAGTACGTGTTAGCAGAAGGGATGGATGGATGAGTAGAGGGATGGATGTTTAGATGGATGAGTAGATCAAGGGATGGATGGATGGGTAGATGGATGAGTAGATAGATGGGTGGATGGGTTGGTGGGTGGATGGATGACTAGGTCAAGGGATAAATGGGGTCATGGGTAGATGGATGAGTAGATAGAGGGATGGATGGATGGGTAGATGGATGAATAGATAGATGGATGGATGGGTTGGTGGGTGGATGGATGACTAGATCGAGGGATAAATGTGGTGGTGGGTGGGTGGATGAGTAGATAGAGGAATGGATGGGCTGATGGATGAATGTATGATAGAGGGATGGATGGATGAGTAGATGGGGATGAGTAGATAGAGGGATGGATGGGTTGGTGGATGGATGAGTAGATAGAGGGATGGATGGGGTGGATGGATGAGCAGATACAGGGATAAATGGGGTGGTGGGTGAATGGATGAGTAGATACAGGGATAAATGGGTTGGTGGGTGGATGGATGAGTAGATAGAGGGATAGATGGGTTGGTGGATGAAGGATGAATGAACAGAGGGATAAATGGGGTGGAGGGTAGATGCATGAGTAGATAGAGGGATGAAGGGTGGTGGGTGGATGGACGAGTAGATATAGGGATAGATGGGTTGGTGGGTGAATGTATGAGTGGATAGAGGGAAGGATGGATGGGGGATTGATGGATGGATGAGTGGATGGATGGGTGGGGGGGCTGAGGGACGGATAGGTGGATGTAGATGAAAGGATAGGTAAGTGGGTGGGTGAAGGGGTGAGGTGGAAGGACTGCTGGTTCCTCTCTGGTGCATCTGGCCTGGAGGACCCACTGAGCATGGGCCACTCTCACTCCCCTCCCGCCCGCCCAGGGCTCTGGTGATCACCTGTGGTGAGGAGGCAGAGTGGAGTCCCCAGGGTCACCTGGGCGCTGCCCATTGGTGCTGACCACAAGGAAGCCAGTCCCCAGGCAGCATGCAGAAGAGAAGGAGAGAAAGAAACACACATGAAAACGTGCGGTACGGTGAACAAAACTGCAATTCTTGTGGCTCTGAAGAGCTCACGCTAAACAGCAAAAGAACATTGTATTAACAAAACAGGGTCTGAAACAGATTCATAAAAATGAAACAAGTATCAGAGTCACCTTTTACCAAGCACCCACAACATGCCAGGTACTCTTCCTGGTACCTCACTCACATGCAGTATTTCTGAGACTCAGAAGGGCCAGTATTATTAGAAATGAATGTGTCATTTCTCCACCCAAATCTCTTTTCCCTAGTTTTCTCTTTCTTGTGCCACGACCCATGTAGTCCAGAAAACTGGGGGTGACCATTTCCCTTTTATTCTGACTTCCCACTTACGATCAATCACCATCCCTCCAACAGCTCCTGAAGGCGCCTCTTTTCTTTAATTTCATTCCAACTTAGTTCAAGCCACTCTGTGCTACATTTGGGTTATTTGGGGAGCTTGCTCTGGTCTTCCTGACTCCAGTCTCAACTCCCCCTCAATATGCCCTCTACCCTCCAGCTGAAAGCCATCAGTGCCTGCTACGGTCCCCAAGATAAATGTCAAACCCCTTCCCTGCAGCCAGCTCAGAGAACCTCTAGGATAAGCTCCCTGCCTGCCCTCTGGCCTCATCTCTCCAGTCACCCTGCCTCTGCTCTGCCCTTGTTTAACAGTGGAAATGGATAAACAGCTTCTCATTATCAACAGCCGCTACTTTCCAGTCTGCAAGCCTCATTGGGTGAAGCACTTTACATGGAACTTACTCTCTCCTGCTCCTTCACCTGGCTGATAGCTGCTCATCCTTCAGGTGCTGGTTTAGAACCTCTTCCCTCTACAAGGGGTGCCCAACCTGCATGTGAATTATTTTGCTGATCTATGGTGTTGGATATTGCAAAAATTATGCACGGACCATTTTTGCTCATTAGCTTTTTGAGCTGATGTCGTGTATTTAATGTGTGGCCCAAGACAACTAACTTTTCTTCTTCCAATATGAGGAAGAAGAAGAGAAGGTTGGACAACCCTGCTAGAGAGTCTTTAGTAGCTAACTGAATCTTGGCAAGATGCCCATCTTTTGTCTTCCTGTAACAGCCTGGTCTTCCTTTCCCACTCACAGACTCACACTTTTATGTGGATGCCCTCCCCTTAATTCTGGAGTCTCCTTGAAGGCAGCCGCTGTGTCTTATTTCTAGAGTGCTTCTGTGGCCTTGTGTTGTACCCGGCACATAGTAGGCACTCAGTGAATATCTGCTGAATAAATAAATGAATGAAGAAGTGGTGAATCAGAGAATTTATATAACTTGCTCAAGGTCACAAAACTATATTGAAACTTCAGTTTGTCTGGCTTTGATGTTCCTGCCCTTTCAAATCCATCGCTTGCATCTCTACAGAAAATCATACAAAAGGTTGAAAGATGTTTTAGGCTTGGTCAAAGACTGCACCATTCTCTGTTGATTCATCAACAAAACTGCAGAAAGTTGTTATGCAATATGGAGAGAGAGGTAGGGCGTTCCAGACCACCTGATAAATAGGAAATACATAATTTCGAAAACAACAAAGATGGCAACTTGATCAGCAGCCAAAAAAATACCATAAAACTTAACCACCACAGTAGTCATAATACATTGCCCTTAAAAATATGGGGAGCTTCACTATTTTTAAAGCACATGCTAAATCAGGGGTTAGCAAACTATGACGCATGGGCCAAATCTGGCCCCACACTCCCTGTTTTCTGTGTGGCCACGAGCTAAGAATGGTTATTACATTTTTTAATGGTTGGGGAAAAAAGAAGAAGAGTAATATTTGGTGACACATGGAAATTATATAAAATGCAAATTTCAGTGTCCATAAATGAAGTTTTATTGGAACACAGCTGCATGCATCCTGTTATGTATTCTTCCACGTACGGTTGTTTCTGAGCCTCAATGACAAAGTTTCATCGTTGTGACAGAGACCATAAGGCCTGCAAAGCTGAAAATATTTACTATCTGGCCTTTTAGAGAAGAGTTTGCTAACTCCTGTTCTAAATAGCTATTTTTTAAATCTTTTTTTCCCCTCCCAATACTCTGAGCAGACAAGACAAGGACTACTGAGCTCACGTGTCAGAGGAAGAAACAGAAGGCTGGAGAGAAGAGATGACTCATGTATCCCCACCTGGCCAGCTTCAGAAGACTCATGGCTGTTGTGTTCAGTAGCCTTCTCCTGTCTCAGTCCCATTCCTCCTATCCATCTTCTAAACTACACCTAGGATGTCCTTCCCCTAAAAGCCAGTCTGCTTAAGCACCCGCAAGGGCTCTGCTATCTCAGGACAATGTTTATATATGTATATACACATGCACAAACACATAATCACGCACCACGGGGCTGCACACAGTCCTGGGTGCCTGGCCCTCACTGCCATTTCAGTTCCATCTGACCACTCCACCGTGTCTGGTCCCACTGGCCAGCTAGCCATCATTCAGTTGCCTTGGCCCATTCAAGTTCAGCGGCATGGCCTCTTGCCATTGTGATTTGCATATCTACTCTCTTGGCTCAGAAGTCCTTTCTGATTTACTCTTTAACCTCATTCCACATGATAATTAACAATCTTCTTTCAACACTGGTCTCAGTGACCATGCGCTCTGAGTTCATTTATGCTTCCCTTCTCTGTGGGACAATGGCATCCTGAATTTGCCTTCATCATTGCCCTTAATGTACTGTGTTAATATATTTATTGGTTGGTGCTCCCACGAGCTACTATCTGTGGAGTGCTCATAATAAGACAGGCATTGCACTGAGCACTTTAGATGCATTAACTCATTAAATTCTTACATCTGCCCTGTGATTGTCACAGGGGCGTTATTGTCATCAGCTTATAGATGGGAAAATGAGACACAGAGTAGTTAAGTACATTTTCCTATACTGTATCAAAGACGGCCCAAATCCAGATAAAGTTCTTAATTTACTGGGAACATGGAATCACATATCAATACCACGTTGTACTCAGTAAATGTCTGTGAAAAACTACACGAATACATGAAACCCTGATTCAGTATTTTTTCACTTACTAGTTGTGTCCCTTGGAAAATTACATACATTTGTGAATTTTAGATTCTCCACCTATAAAATAGAGGTATTAGGAAGTATTTAATGAAGTTATTTTAAGGATCAAATGGGGAAAACAATTACAACCTTACTTCAGTTGGTAGGCTCAGGGCAGGGGTGAGTCTTCTCATCCTACTCTCCAAGGCTATAATCCATGAACTGTTGAGTAGTAAAGCTCAGCTATCAGGAGTAGAAACAGAGGGAAAGTTGGACAGATGCAGAGATGCAAAGAGATTTTTCTAGTAGGTAGAGCAGCAGAAGATAATGAGATGGATCATGGATCTCAGCAGAACACAAAGGGAAGTAGAAATAGAGAAAGGTCGCACTCATACATATTGTGGTAGAGACAACCAGTATCTGCCAATGTCCTCCTCTGCTTCATAGACATACAAGAGTCCCAACCTGCAATCAGGCTGATCATGTGACTAGTTCTCATGAAGGTCAGGGAGGCAGAAGTGGCATAAGTCACCTCAAAGCAATGTACTTAAGACCCAAATTACTTACTAAATGCAGAATATAAAGGTCTTAACACAATAACTAAGAAAATGCCATGAAGGCTATGTTAACCAGTTTGATGAAAATATTTCAGATTGTATATGAAACCAGCACATTGTACATCATGATTGGATGAATGTACACAGTTATTATTTAAAAAAAAAAAAGACCCAAGTTACCACCTCTGTGCATTATCTTCCCTGCTGAGGGATCCTGTAAGACCACATATATTCTAGATGGCATAGCAACAAATAAATCTTTCTGATAATAAGCTATTGTTGCTGTAGCAAAGCTGAGTCTATGCTGACTAAACTGGCCAGAGAAGAGGTGGCGGCTTCTTGCTTTCTCATATATCACCTGGTCCCTCTGCCATATCATTTATTAACTGGAGGATTTTTGTATTTACTGGAGAGAACCCCTCTCTTCACAGTTTCAGGCTCTATTCAATGTATTTGTGTATATATGTCTGTCATTAATGAAGATATTGAGACCATGCAAAGAAGAAGGAGCTCAGAGTATTGAGTGTCTCAGATGTCTGGTCAGGGTCCTTTTTCCTTCTAAAGCAAAGAATGTGGAGTATAGAGAGATGCTCCTGGGATACAGATGGCCCTGGAGCAGACAGCCTTGAAGACAAACTGATTTCTTGGTTTGCTAACTTCAAGATGTTGTGGAAATGAAGAAAGCTGAGGGTTCCTTGATCCACTTCACCTTCTGGTCCAAGTATCAGGACTTAGCTTGGGCACCACTGGGAGTATGCCAAAGACCATCACACCCTAAACATTTTACTGTCAATCATCACCAGAAAAGAGATGATAGAGGGGTTAACAAATAGGATATAGGGGATCCTGTCAGTGGTGCATAAAATCTCACCAAGTCTATGGTATCAACAAGATTGAAAATGGTGCCATGGAGTCAGATCTGAGTTATAATTCTGAGGGACTTTGAGCTTTTTTCTTAACGCTTCTGAGCCTTTTTGGCCTCATTTCTTGAGTAATAAAGATGGCAACTATTTATTTAGTATGCAATATGTGCCAGGTGTTAATTCTATCATCTCATTGCAACCTCATGTCAGCACACACAGCCCTGTGATTAGCATACAATGGGTGTTAGTTTTTGCAAGCTCTTCCACCCCTCATTTGAACATAACATCGAGATCTCATCAATGGGGTTCAAAACCTCCGTTGTAGCTTTAATTTCTTTCTTTCTTCCTTCCTTCCTTCCTTCCTTCCTTTTTTTTTTTTTTTTTGAAACAGGGCCTCAAGCTCTCACCCTGGATAGAGCGCTGTAGCATCACAGCACACAGCAACCTCCAATTCCTGGGCTCAAGCGAGTCTCTTGCCTCCACCTCCCAAGTAGCTGGGACTACAGGCACCTGCCACAATGCCCGGCCATTTTTTAGTTGCAGCTGTCATTGTTGTTTGGCAGGCCCGGGCTGGATTCGAACCCATCAGCTCAGGTGTACGTGGCTGGCGCCTTAGCCCGTTGAGCCACAGGCGCCGAGCCAATCTCTTTATTTCTAACTCTTATCTCCAACATACCTGAAATGCTCCCCTTTCATGATTTTAAAAGGCCTCTTTTCCCTTTTATAAGATGCAACTTCTTTGGAATAACAGATTTGAGCTAATGTCAACTCAGGTCAAATCAGGTATTTCAGGTCTTGAGTAGATATTTCTATTTCTAGTTAAGAAGGATGGACGGGGACTCCCTGGGTCATGCTTGAAGATAAAAGTGGGTCTTTGCTTTTGTATTTTTGGTCTCTATCATACCAACTTTTGTCTTCTTGAGTAGAGTCTGGAAAAGAGATGTGTTTGTGTGTGTGTGTGTGTGTGTATATTGGACAAATTTGACTATATCTAGAGAGTAGGAGACAGGGGAAAAACCGGAAGAACAGAGGAAGCCTAGAGAGATGTGTCATTTGTTGTAGTAAGAAATATATAAAAGAAAGTGTTGGGATATGTAAAGGTCACTTTTCATTTATTCTAGGATATATGTATGACACAGTTCTATTCTGCCATCTTCTCAAAACCTCCAGGAAGATCTGTATTATTCCATTGGCATTTTAGTAACTCAGAGACACTGGGAGAGAGCAAAGGAGGCCAACAGTCAAAGAGAACCTGTTACATTTGTGTAATTCTCATGAATTCCATCTCACTAGACTTGGTGAGGGAAGGACAGCATTGCCCTACCCCAGCCTTCCAACCACACATCTGAGCTTTCCCTTCTGAAAGTCTGATGGGATTTCTAAAGACCAAAGAGCATCTGAGAGATTTACAACAGACCACCTCACAACAGTCATTCCTTTCACAGTGATCCTTCATTACGGCCTCACCCCGGCTGCCATGGCTAGGTTTGGGTGTGCTGCAGTCCTGGGTCCCTCCTGAAATTGCTGGGCAGGTGGTAAAAAAGGGACAGTGCAAAAGTCAAAGGATAGCAAATGAAGAAGCACAACAATAAACATACATTACTGCTGTGCAGGAAATCATCTCAACATGTGACCTACAGACAAAAAGGTCAAGTGTTGACAGCTGAGGCAGCCTCATCCCCATCCACTTTCAGTTTCTGCACTTTTGAGTTTGCCTATGTCCATTTGATAAATGGCTGAGTTGGAGACTCATATGAGAACTGACTATAGTCCAGGTTTTGGCTTTCCTCCTTAGGGAACTGGCAGATTGTGCTCAGTAGGTTAGGGTCTCCAAGTCTTATATCAGAGAATCATTTGGGGGAAAGGAAAGAAGAAAGTCACATTGTTTATGATTTGTTATGTTCTTGAATAATTAGTAGGAGAAAATTAATGACCTCAGGTTTAGAAGTGAAGCAATAGACTCAGAGATTTTAAGTGGCTTGTCCAAGGATAAATAGCAAGGTTTTGGAGGCAGAATTTGAATACAGGTGTCTCTCATTTCCCATTATTCTGTGAAACTTCTCAAAGAAGCTTTATAGTATAAAACAGAACCTTCCATACAGAATTGTATCCTGCTGATAACAGATGATTCCTGGATTTCACTTGGCTTCCCACCTGTCGTCTGCCTGTTACTCTGTGGATAAAAGGGCCATTGGCCTCATCACTCTTCTTCTGGGCCCCAGTCTTAGCATCTGTAAGATGAGGGCATCTCACTGGAAAGTGGCTATTTAATGGCCCTGCCATTACCTGCCAGAGTAAGAATCCATTATGGAGAGACAAGAGAAGTGCTGGATAAAGTGCCTTACTTGAAGCTTAGTCCTTATTAAACAAGGCATAGTTACACAAGACCACAGCCCACATCTCTCGCCTATTATTGTCATTGGGACAATGATTTTAGCCCATCACCACCACTGGGTAGGACAGAACTGCTGGTAGCACTGGCCATTTATCCCATCCTTCATTATTGTGGAGTTCGGCTTTCAGCTCCTACTCCAAGGGGGTTGTTTTAATGGGATCCTTAGAGAGTGTTTACTAGATTAAAACTGTGGCTGTCTTCTGCAAAGCAACTCTGCAAGTGCCTTTATGGGCTTCTGGATTTATTTTGTCTGAATGACTCGGCTTAGTTTGCAAATCAAATCAAAGCTGATTTTTGTAACTGCCACTTGGGTGCACCCAGTGGCAGTCTGCAGAGCCAGCTGTGTTCCCATGCCTGCTGGCACCAGAGATGAGAGTGCTACTGTCTGCTGGCCGCCAGAGTGGTACCAACCAACAGGAGAAAGGCAGGCAAGCATGCGCCTTCCTGACCTTAGCCAAGACAAGTCAGAGGGAGCAAATTTTATTTTCTGGAAGGAGAAATGGCAGACAGGATCTATGTGGCCTCAAGGACTAATGGGCAGAAATAATAAAAAGCCATCTTAAATTCATGACATTGAGGTTCTCTCCAAATGAGGGAGTAGTGAGGTCCCTATCACAGCAGGAGCCTAAGCACCCAAACAGAACCTGGCTGTCCTTCTTGTTAGTGGAGATTCACACAGTTGACTCCCTGCCTCTGTCACTTTTACTCCTACCTTCCAAGAGAACGATCTTGACATGTTACTTGCATTTGAAAAAATTAAGGACATGGAAGAGTAATGACCTATTAGCCCTCCATCCACCTATCTATCCATTGATTGACTGAAGCATCCATCTATCTCCTCCTTTGAAGAATCCATCCATCCAACCATCCATCCGTCCATTTATGCATTGAAGAATTCATACATATCCATCCATTTTTTCATTCAATAGATTGTGTTGATCACCACTGTATGCTAAGATCTGGGTATACAATAGTGCTCAACATAGGCATAGTGTTTGCACTTATGTCATTTAGTCTAACAGGTTGTCTGTCCATCCATCCATCTATCCATCATAACCTCTGTAAGCTAACCCAAGAGACTGTAACAAATTGGTCAACAAATGGGGGTGGTCAACATAAGGATACTTCCGTTGAGTACATATGGTGCATATCTAGTCTATGAAAATTAGTCAATTTGAGGAGGTGGTCAATGTAGGGAGGTGGTCAACTATGGAGGTTCTATTGTATATATAGTTGTAAGTTGTGATGAGTGCTATGAAAGAAAAAATACAGTGTTTAATGACAGTGAAAATTTAGGTATATACATTAAACTGGAGGTCAGGGTGGTACATTTGAGGAAGTGAGGTTTAAGCTGCAGTCTGAAAGATGTTTATCTGTTAAGGAGACACAAATGGTGGCTAGAGGATTCCAGGCAGAGTGGGCAGGATGAACAAAGGCCCTGAGGTTGGAAGGCGCTTAATGTGTCTGAAGAATTGAAAGAAGACAGTGCCCTGGAGTGTAATGAATAAGGATAGATGCCTGGATGAGACTGGAAGGTAGGAAGGGGCCAGATCATGCAGGCAAGACTGGGTAAGAGAAATCAGAAAAGTGAACAGATGGGTGTGTGGAAGGAGGCAGGGCAAAGAAGTAGATTGACAGGGGAATCAGTGGGCAAGGGAACTTGGATGGAAGTAGACATCAGTTTCTCAAAGAGAACTGACCAGTATAGCTTCAAAATTGAACAACTACATCAGAAACAATTGTCCCTGGGGTGCTCTGTCCCAGAAAGAGGGCATGGACTGAGATACTTGGGTACCTCCTTCACAAGCTTCAGCCTGGAGCATCTTCAACTAGATGGAACGACGTACCTTCCACAGGAAGAGTTGATTTCTCTTCTACTTGAGGTTCAACCCCTTTAAAATCTAAGTACTGCCCCCTGTAAGCTTCCATGTTCTCCAGTTTCCCAAGGATCGCTGTGGAGCATGTTCAGTTTACACTTCAACCCCATCCCTCATCTTCCAAATGGAGGGTAAATACTGTTAGTGGTCTCAATGCGTCCCCTATTCACTTGCCCTTTCTCACATTTCTTGTTTTCACCAGAAGGACAAAACCTGATTTTTAATTTGACCTTTTCTGCTCTCTGACTTTCTATTGTGTTCCCTTCAGGATCTGAATAATAGTTTTATTGAAAAAATAGAACTTGGGCGGCACCTGTGGCTCAGTGGGTAGGGTGCCGGCTTCATATACCGAGGGTGGCAGGTTCAAACCCGGCCCCAACCAAACTGCAACAACAACAACAACAAATAGGCGTTGTGGCAGGCACCTGTAGTCCCAGCTACTCTGGAGGCTGAGGCAAGAGAATCGCCTAAGCCTAGGACTTGGAGGTTGCTGTGAGCTGTGTGACACCACGGCACTCTACCAAGAGCAAAAAAGTGAGACTCTGTCTCTACAAAAAAAAAAAGAAAGAAAGAAAAGAAAAAATAAAACTTAATGCTTGTTTACCCACTGGCTCTAGGTTTTCTCTCTCTAGTCTTAAGTGGATCTATTCCCAGGGGTGGGGCATGTAAAGTAAAGAGCTTCAAAATGTCCTTTTAGCTCTTGTATTTGAGGCAATTCCACTAGCTTTTTGCTACCACTTAGTCCAATATGTCCAGTGTCCTTATAAAAAGAGGAAATTTGGGGCTGGGCACAGTGATTTATGCCTGTAATCCTAGCACTTTGGGAGGCTGAGGTGGGAGGATGGCTTTAGGGTAGGAGACCAGCCTGAGCAACACAGCAGAAGCCCATCTCTACAAATACAATAATACAACCCAACTACTCAGAAGGTTGAGATGAGAGGATCACTTGAGTCCAGGAGTTTGAGGCTGCCATGAGCTATCACTGAACCAGGGCACTCCAGCCTGGGTCATAGAACAAGAACACATATGTATATCTGTTTGGAGGGTATTTGGACACAGAGCAGCATGCAGGAGAAATGCCACATGAAGACACGGCAGATATCAGGGTGGTACTTCTACAAGCCAAAGAAAAAGACGGCCAGCAAAACCCCAGATTTCAGAAGAAGCACCGGGAACAGATTCTTCCTCCGAGTCCTCAGAACTCATTCCCGTTGAGCCTGAGCTCAGGCTTCTGTCCTCCAGAACCATGAGGCAATCAATTAGTGTGGTTTAAACCACCTTTTTACAGCAGCCACGGTAAACTAACACAATCCCTTGCTTTGCAACCCTCCAACCTGAACAGCACTAAATTAGATCCTGGACAGCCAGTAGCAACATCGCAGAAAGGCAAGGGTTAGAGACACACGCTGGAGCTCTGTGTGTCTAACTTAAGAGGCCCTGGGATTGGAGGATTGGAGGCAGATCAGAATGACCCTGAAAGAGCGTGTGGGCCTGTTCCAAGCGGCAACAATCTGGTTCTGCAGGATCCACACAGCTGACCACAATGGCTGACCTCTCCAGGGTCAGGGACACGATGGTAGCAAGCTGCTCTGTCACCAGAGCACTGGCCTTGAGTCTGGTGTGGGGTCACACTTGGAAGCTGGACACTATCAGAGGACTCGGGAGGAAATTCCATGATGGCAGAGAGCTGGGAGAGCTTGAGAAGGACTTTATATATCCTGTGGGATTTGTAGTATTTCCCTGTGTTAAAAGGAATACTGTTTCAGAAAGCCTATCTACAAGGAGTTTGATCTGGGTAGTCAGAAAGTTGGGTCAAAGATTGATTCCTGGGCTTTGATCCTTGGTACCAACTCCTCCTGGGTGATGGATGGCTCTAGGTAAGGTTCCCCTTCACTTGACTCTAGATATTCCATTTGCAGTGCCTGGCACTGAGGAGACTCCAATCAGACAGAGGCTTCCCTCCCTTTGCTCTGTCTCTGCAGTCCCCAGGCACACTTCCCATCTGATGTGGTGCTGAGAAAAGATAACTTCCTGAATGGTGGCTGATGGCATTCTGCATTATCTAGCTTTCTGCCCCTTTCTCAAGTGTCACTGGAGCCCCGTTTCTTTGGGCTGAAGTGCTGGATCAACTGAACTGGGAGAGCAGGGTATATATGATTGGACTCTCCAATACGTGCCTCTCCAGAGCCCCCCTTGGCGTGGCCGGCTGGGCACTCACAGCCATGCAAGCATTCCACCGAAGGAACATGGTAAGGTGCAGGTGAACAAGGGGAGAAGCCCTCACTCTAAGGGGAGATAGGGGGCTTTCTTTTCTAGCTCTTTATATGCCACTGCGATTTCTCCTTCACATCAGCAATGCAACTCTGGAGAAGCCAGGCATGGTGGGCTTCTATGCCTCTGAGGGCAGTGGTCCTGAAATTGCCAGGAGACTATAGTTTTAGATATTTTCCCATTGTCCCTATTTGTACCTATTGCCTCTCAGGCCACGAGTTCCCAAATCAGAGTTCAGAAATTACCCTTGTGGAGAACTTGCATCCCAGAGGATGTCCTTAGACTCCCGCAACCCCCCTGGAGTGGACTGTCATCGCCATGACCTCCCCCCAGTCTAGAGGTCAAAGTCATCGGGAAGCCATGGAGCAGCTCACGGTGCAGGAGGCTCCCCTGCGAGCCTCCCTCCCCCTCTGGCTGCCTGTTTAAGCTGCTGACAACAGCCTGTCCTGACTGCCATCGAGGGCCCTGGTGCTGCCCAATTGATGGTGTTCTTCCTTCTACATTATCTGTTTTCCTCAGTGCAAAAGCCTGCCAAGGCCTGTGATTTGTGTCACCTTTGTTTGCAGGCCATTAATTCTCCTTGCCTCACAGAAAGTATTTTATCTCTTTCCATCTCGTAGCTGGAGTCCTTAGAGGGAACAAGTTAGGGACACACTGGCCTCTGTGACTTATGTGAAATCAAGGTGACTTCTGATCATGGCGAGTCCGCTGTGCTCGTGTCCCCTCCTTCCTCTTGCTCCTTCCCCTTTGGTGCCTCACATGGAGCTCATTTTCTTCACAGTCATAAAAGTCATGTTACACCTTGGTGCGTGTTTTGTCCAGTACCCATAGATTTTTTTTTCCCTCTGTCTCCCCCCTTCCTCGCCCATCTGTGTGCATACGTGGGTGGGTGCTTGTGTGTATATATTTACACACGTACACATATATACTTGGGTCACTGCCTTTGCCTCTAGCTTGCATCTATGATAATATGTCTCCTTTTATTAACAATTTTTATCTCCTTGGAAGCAAGTGATGAAACTATGCATGCTGTCAATAAATGCAGGGAACAGAATGGCCCAATTTTGAATTTTGGAGCATGTGTATTGGGGGGGGTTGCTGTTAAAAATATCAATTCAGTAACAAAAAAATAAGCCTGATTTTGAACCACTCAACCTTGTTATAGGTTAAATGATAACGCACTATTCACTGACTTGATATTTTAAAAGGAGTAATAAACAGAACCGTGTACCAATGGAAAGAGCCAGGCAATTCGATTATAATTAGGTAAACAAAAGTGATGAGCCTGAACGCTGCTTAGTTTGGGGGATAAATGTTGGAAATGCCAACTACGTCGCAGAGCAGCATTTGTTTTCTCATTATTAAAGGCACCAACACGAATCGCCTCATTTTTGAAAGGCATCTACCAATTGAATGAAGTCCAAAACCCTGAAGATGGGTCCAACAGACAGGCTTACAGAAAAACCCACGAACACAGGCCCAAATAACGATACATACAGGTAGCAGAATAACAGTTCCGTCAGTTTCCCTTCATCCCTCCCCTGTCCGTCCATTCATGCATCTGTGCATTCAGTAAATGTGTTTTGAGTTCTTACAGACATATTAGAATGCATGGTCTAGATGCAAATGACTCCAATGAAAATAACAATCCTTTCTTGTTGTTTTCAGTCATTGTTGCCTAAACTTTCCCTGGGTAGCTAGAGGGAAAGCATTACTTGAAAGGCTAAAGAACAGCTGAAGACAGACAAGGACATGCCAACTTACCTTTCGTAGCCAGACGCACACAGTTGATTTTGGTTTCCTGTGAACAATAAAAATGAGGTACCAGTTAATTAGTTGCGGGTTATATAAAGTTGTTATAGAAAGAAAACACACACATCTATGCATATATAGAGGCAGCATATGTCTTTTTAATTATAATTTTAAATTTGCCCTTTCTGTTTTTTTTTTTTTTCTCCTATTAGAGTCACTTTTTACTTTCATTCCTTTATTTCTTCTCAGGCTAGGTAGATAAACTGGTTCACACCCTGGATTCTACCACGTCATAAACCTCTTTCTCAGACAGAACCACTTTATAAATATGTCAGATACCATCTCTGCCTAGCCCCCAACAACTTTAATAATAACAGTTAGTAAGTACACTGTGGTATTTACAATAACACTCAGTGGGGACACCGCAGTGTGCAGTGTGATTGGTTCTGATGCAGGAGTGGGGGAATGGAACAAGTGCATCCTTGGGAAACTTTATCACAAGCAATAACGTATCTACACACACAAGTGAAAGGACCTTTGGCAATAGTGAGATCTATATCAAATATGTAAAAATCAAACTGCAAAGTTCATGTTCAAAAAGTCACTACCGCCCTGAGACCTCTGGTAGGACTTCAGTTATCATACATAATATTGTGTATTGGGGTGGAGAGGCAATAGAATCTTGCTGGGTGCACTGTTGGCAGTTACTGTTGGCTGTTCTCAAAGTGCACGGCATCCACAAATTTGTGATGTGGCTGGGTGTGTGGTACAGTTCACAATGTGTGTGCTAAATGGCCAATAAACATATGAAAAAATACTCAGCACCTCTAATCATCAGGGAAATGCAATCAAAACCACAATGAGGTATCACTTAACTCCAGTGAGAATGGCTTTTATCAGAAAATCCCCCAACACCAGATGCAGGCAGGGATGTGGAGAGAAAGGAACACTTACACACTGTTGGAGGGGGCTGCAAACTAGTGCAATCTCTATGGAAATTCATGCAGAGATACTTAAACAGTTAAAAGTAGACCTACAGTTTGATCCAGCAATCCCACTCTTGAGTATTTACCCAAAGGAAAAATAATCATTTTATCAAAAAGACTTTTGGACATGAACATTCAGTGAAGCACAATTCACAATTACAAAGATGTGGAACAAACTCAAGTGCCCACTGATACATGAGTGGATTAATAAAATGTGGTATATGAGGTCTGACAATTAAGTTCTCAAACTCACCTTAGAAAAAGTGCTTTGAAGGGTGCACTGGTATTGGCGTCATAGCTTCCTAAGAGGAGTACTTTGACTGTGACTATAGTGGTATTCAGCAATGAGGTAGGTAGCACTTTTCCTAGGATGAGTTTACAAAATTAATTGTCTGAACTCATATGTGTACCACGGAATACTCCTCAGCCATTAAAACAGGTGAACGAGGCTAGGTCCAGTGACTCACACCTGTAATCCTAGCACTTGGAGAGGCTAAGGCTGATGGATTGCCCTGAGCTTACAGGTTAAAGACCAGCCTGAGGAACAGAAAGACCTCCTTTCTAAAAATAGCTGGGCATTGTGTCAGGTTCCTGTTGTCCCAGCTACTTGTGAGGCTGAGGCAAGGGAATTGCTTGAGCCTAAGAGTTTGAGGGTGCTGTAAGCTATGATGTAACAGCACTCTACTGAGGGTGACAAAATGAAACTGTCTCAAAAATAAAATGATAAACTAATACCTTTTGCAACAACTTAGATAGAATTGGAGACTATTCTTCTAAGTGAAGCTTCATGACAATGGAAAAACAAACATCATATGTACTCCTATTAAATTGGAACTAATCAATCAATATCCATGTGCATATTTGTAGTATAACTCAACAGAAAGCAAGCAGGTGGGAGAGGACTAGAGGGGACGAGTCACTTCACATCTAATGGGTACAGTGCACACTATCTGGTTGAGGAGCACACTTATAACTTTGACTCAAACCGTATAAAAGCAATTCACGTAACCAAAACATTTGCACCCCCATAATGTTCAGAAATTTAAAAAAAAGAGTGTGCTGAGAAAGAGAATCAATTTAATCTACTTTACTGGGATCCATTTTCCAGGAGACCCTGCAGCCAGCTGAAAATTCCAGTTGACTAAATTGTACCCCTAACAAAAGTCTGAATGCAGGGCAGCAAAACCCAAAGATTGTGAGCATGTGAGTCGCCAAACCAAAAACCTTTCAAGAATCTAATGCTTATCTTGTGGCTTTTCACTCACAAAGAACCACAACATCTTAAAGGCTCTTGTGTCAGTCAGAATAGGAAAGGGTTATGTAATAAACCCAACTTCAGTAGCTAAATACAGCAAAGGTTTCCTTTCCACTCAAACTAGATGTCCAATGTAGGTGTACGGCTGGGTCTGATGGGAGGGTGGAGCTGGAAGACACTGTGATCATTGTAATCACTCAGAGACCAGAGTGGGTACATCCATTTTAACACAAGGGGAAAGAGTCCTTAAGAGCCTAGCACTAGTGATCAAATGCTTTCAATCAGAAACAAACACTTTCACTTTGACTCATGTTTTATTGGCTAGAACTAGTCCCATGTGTCAGTGAGGTGGGGAAATGGAATCTTCCATGCTCCCAGAAGTAGAGAAGAAACGACAATGTCTTCAGTGGAGTCTAGTCCATCTATATGCACCTCTGAATGCTAGAAATTGTTACTTCTATTAAACCTAAGTATGACTCCCGCAGTTAATCTCATAATTATTGCCAAAGGTCTTGATTCTATCCCTCAGATTGCACAGAAGTCTGCTCTTACTTGTGCAGGAAAGATGTCTGTATACTGAAAGATGGTTGTCAGGCTCTTTATCATTCTTCTTCAGCAGTTCTTCATATCACAAGAGTTTAAGTCTTTTAAGCCCTCTTAGCCAGTCATCCTGAGATATAGTCCACTTTGTCCCTCTTAATGTGCAGTGGCTGTAGATATGAGGACTTGTTGATACATGATCATCTAGACCAGCAGTTCTCAACCTGTGGGTCGTGACCCACAGGAACTGTATTAAAGGGCCTTCGCATTAGGAAGATTGAGAACCACTGATGTAGACTATCACTGCTTTCTCTACTTATACTGAGTTTTGGTTAATATAGCCAATATCCTAGAAGCCTACTTCTACATAGATAAATGTGGCTGTAGTTTTGAAAGCCAAGAATGGAGTCATTATTTACCATTTAATGACTTCCATCTTCTTTGACTGATCCGAGTATGACACCTATCATCATATTCTTTTTCCACAAGCTACAAATTTTTGGAAATAACTTCATCTAGATCATTGATATAAGTAACATTCTGGAAAATGCTCATAGTAGAGCATTATGTCATGTCCTTCTTCCAGTTTGGCATTCATCTGTTCCCCAGACTCTTTGATCTAACCTTTGATCTAACTAGGTTACTACTATCCTCAATTGCTTATGGGTCATATTTTCCCATTAAAAGTAGCTTGAGCAGCAGTTCTCAACCTGTGGGTTGTGACCCACAGGAACTGTATTAAAGGGCCCCAGCATTAGGAAGGTTGAGAACCACTGAGCTTGAGAATAGAGTCAAAGTCCTTTTAGACACTGACACTCAGTCTACCACACTTCTTCAATCTATCAGCCCAGAAACTCTTAAAGAAAGAAGTTTGAGTTAATAAGACTTGTTCTTTGGAACAAGTGTTTCCCTTCCCTTTTTTAAAAACAAATGACTTATTTTATGAAATGGAAAATTAAGAAATGTTTAAAAGTACCACCAATCAAATACAGCAACAAAAATAAATGAACTGGACTTATTTAAACTAAAAGGTTTCTGTACAACAAAGGGAGTAAACAGAATGGAGAGATAACCTATTTAATGGGAGAAAATGTTCACAAACTATACATTCAACAAAGGGGTAATATCCAGAATCTATAAAGAACTCAAAAAAATCAGCAAGAAAAAAGAAACAAATAATCCCCCAAAGAGGCAAAAGATATGAAGAGATTTTTCTTAAAAGGAGACATTCAAATGGTAAAAATATATTAAAAAATGCTTGGTATCACCAGTCATCTGGGAAATGCAAATCAAAACCCTAGTGAGGTATCATCTCATTCCAGTTAAGATGACTATTATCAAAATGACAAAAAATAACATGTTGACAAAGATATAGAGAAAAGGGAACTCTTATACTCTGGTTGGTGGGAATGTAAACTAGTACAATTACTATAAGGAACAGTATGGAGGTTCCTGAAAATACTACAAATAGAACTACCATACCAGAAATCCAACTACTGGGCATTATCCAAAGAAAAGGAAATCAGTATACTGAAAAGACATCTTCACCCCCATCTTCACAATGGCCAAGATCTGTAATCTCAACCTCGATATCCATAAAAAGATGGCTAGATAAGGAAAATGTATCAATTCACAACAGATATACATAGTGGAATAGTATTCATCCATAAAAAGATTTAAATCCTGCCATTTGTGGCCACATGGATGGAACGCGAGGACATGATATTAAGAGAAATAAGCTAGGAACAGAAACTTAAACCCCACATCATCTCACTCATATGTGAAAACTAAAAAATGTTGACCTTATAGAAGTCAAAAGTAGAATAGAAGGTACCAGAAACAGGAAGGGTAGGTGAGAAGGGGACTAGGGAGAGATTTGTTACAGGATAGAGACTTATGGGTCAATGGGAGGAATACGTTCCCAAGTTCTATAGCACTGCTGGGTGGCCATAGTTAACAACAATAATAGACATCAGAGGCTCAGAGGTGGAAGGGTGAGTGGAGGGTGAAGGATGAGAAATTACGTACTGGTGCACCATGTACACAATTCAGGTGATGGTTACAAATAAAAGTAATGACTTCACCCCTAAGCATTATATCCATGTACCAAAACAGCACTAGTATCCCATAAATTTACACATTTAAAAAAAAAATTAAATAAGAAAGAAAATTTAAAAAATCAAGGATATGTCATATAGCAGCACTGAGCATCTTGGGCAACAGGACTATAGGAAAATTATAGCAACTTTAATTACAGAAAATTTAACCCAGGACCTTGACTGGGTTGAACTGACTCCCTCCAGGTATTTTGTTATGGAAAGAAAAGAATACACCATTTACAGGGGTAAAGTATGTAAAGTAATACAATACTTTGTTAAGAAAAATCAATGACTCAGTCTTCTTTTAATTAAAATAATAATATTGTTTCAGTAAAGCTGATGTTTCTATTATAAAAATTATTCATTCAATTGTGTAAAATTATTGTGTAAAAATTATTCAAAATAGCCTACAAGCCAGAGATGATTATTAAAAACAGATCAAAATCATTCACATATATGTAAATATATGCATTAATGTATATATTTAATATTTTAAAAATCTCAGTTGATTTTTTTCTGAAAAATTAAATTAAACTGAAATAAAAGGAATCAAAAACTTGTAAAAAAGAATATATTATATAGTTTTAAAAAGCTAGCTGGAGGATACTGAATGTTCCCAACACAAAGAAGTAATAAATACTCAAGATGGCAGATATGCTAATTACTCTGATCTGATCATTGTACACTATATGTATCAAAGCAAAACTATGTACTCCATGAATATGCACAATTATTGTATGCCAATTATGAAAAGGAAGAAAAATGTTAAAGGAAAGAAAGAAAAGAAAGTTGTGGACTACCTATATATTAGAATATTATTAAACTGTTTCTAATTGTGACAGTCATGTGTTAACATAGAATATAAGAAGATATTAAAGTCAGCACATTGTGCCCTATGATTGCATCAATGTACACAATTATGATTTAATAAAAATTAAAAAAAAAAGAAAGAAAAACAGAGTAAAGCTCAAAAAGAAAAGAAATAAATACAAGGCATTTTATTCTGATTTCTCTTTAAGATGTGTGTATAATATGAGCACCTGTATGAGTGGTAGTAAATATGCTGCCAAAAGCAACAGATTAGAACAAAATAAAAGACACGCGTTCTGATGAAAAAAAAAGAATATAGGAAGATATTAAAAATAAAAAGTATAAATTTTTATATACAAGTAACATCAAAATCTAAGCTTAATTTTAAATAGTCCTGAGGGATGTACACTTTAGTTATGTTAATTTGAAGTATAACATACATGCGATGAATATGCTAATCTTTAATATAGTTTGACCAATTTATCACCAGGCAGACACATACCTATGACCAGCACCCAACACCATCAGCACCTCAGAAATCTCCTTCTTGTTCCTACTGGTCACTTCCTCCCTGCAGAAATAAACACTAACTTGCTTTCTGTGGGAATGTTCTTTTAAAATGTTGTCACCTTAAAGAGAATTCTGGGTGGTTGCACTGGTTTATTCTAGTGCCTTCTCCTGTTCATTGCATCATTTGTGGGTACTTTCCAACTCTCCTTAGAACATCTTCCTGTCCACAGCTTCGCGCATGAAAATGAGTTGTTTTCTAATACCAGCCCTCTGCCCCACACTTTTAAAAGTCTGTTTCCTAGCATCTTAGTAGGGTACTGGTGAAACTTATCAAATGTAGAGTATCAATGTCTTTATATAGTGATTAAGAAAATGCTATGAGGGCTATCTCTCACAGTATGATCAAAATGTTTCTGATTGTATATGAAGCACATTCTGCCCTAT